>VUQH01075498.1:0-16414 GCA_015106775.1 Etroplus canarensis
TTGGTTTCTTTTTTTTTTTTTTTTTTTTTTTTTTTTTTTTTGACTTTTCAGAGTCTGTTAGATCTCTTTTCTGACCCGTTTTGCCTTAGGAAAAGAAGCTGCCTAATAATTGTGCAGGCCTGATACAGGGTGTTGATCTGCTAAGGCCACACCCTCCCTCATTACAAAAATACACATCATCTCATCTGCTTAAATCCAACAGGCATTCAAGTTTATACAGCTTGAAGTTGGAAAATATGTATAAAAATAACAATAAGGTCAAAATACTCACTCACCTAATAACTGTGCGCACATTGTAGATGCCACATTGATAGACTAAAAGTAATTGGAGCTTTGGTTATTGCAGCTTTGTTGGTTAGCTTTGTTTTTTCAATGTTATTTCATGCAATTATGAGGCTCAAAAAGCAATAATCTCTCAGACACTGTCAAATGTGGTTGGTTTACTCAATACATAGTTCCCACATGACATCACAACAAGCGGGCGGCCGCCATTGCTACAGGCAAGGAGCAGGCAGCAGTGCATTCAGGACCCTTGAGGAACCGTCCCCAACTCAACGATTAACAAACTGATTGTACGTCTCACGTGTATAAAAGCAGCGTGCCAACACAAGATAATGGTACACGTCTTATACCCCCATTCGACCCCCATTCCACTGGAGCTGTAATAGCGCCGATTATGGCAATCCATGCCGATTTAGCGTCCCCGATCCAAATGGCAGAAAACGGCGTGAAACGGCTGAAAATTGGGTTCCTGATGATCTATTGCCATTATATTCCCGTCAAAAGGCCGGCATTCACGTTGTGACCCCAGCGCGTTGCCGCGGTGTTCAGGATGCACTCACAGTGTATTCTCTTTTGATGTTGATATCCTGATATCATTGCCCCCGATCATGCAGTTTTGACCAGCTATTATTGGCAATGCTGGGACTATGCCGGGAATGCAACGGGAATTGCGCGTGATAAACATCAGTTCAACGTCAGTTCATCGCCAATAAAATGTCTTTCATCGTCATAGTATTGAATTGGTGGCTATGCTGAAACTTCATGGCTCAACTTTTCCTTTGCTAATGAGTATGGAGCCACACCTATCACACCAATTTTCTCATCGTATCTCTTTCCATCCTCCATACTTAATGATTCTACATGGTCTTTCTCCTTTTCCCTTTCCATGATTTTGATGACAAGTCGAATTCAACATCAAAACAGTTTAAAATTCGCATTAATCTGCTGTGGCAACCCCTTGGTGGAGAATACAAGGGAGCAGCCGAAAGATAAACGGCAGTGTGTGTAAACAAGTACAGCTTGCCAACAAAGATGGTGTTGCTAAGGAGGTCACGTGACAAAAAAACGTGTCTGTGGGAACTAGGTATTAAGAGTTGGGTTCAATCTAAAACAACAGGAGCACACAGAAACTTTGGAGGACTAGTGAACAAGCAGGAAAGCACATTAAATCCAGAATGTTCTCCATCATCGTTTTGGGGTCACCACAGCGGATCATTCACCTCCGTCTGACTCTATCCTCTGTCTTGTCTCCTGTCCAACCCTTTTCATGACCTCTTTTACCCAGAATCAGAATACTTTATAAATCCCTGGGGCGAAATTACTTCGTCTATTAACCAAAATGTTTTCTTTGACATTGGCAAAAGTTGTCTCTTTGTCATTGAGGAAACAAAGAAGCCTTCCTAAACATGAAGGTTCAGAACAAAATGCAAACCAGTGATAAACTTGGCGTAAGGTGAGACAAGCTGCAGCTCATGAAAACACACAAATGAAGCTACAGGTGTTGTGCAACAGTTCTTACACAGATTCCCCCAGGGATTAATAAAGTATTGTGATTCTGATTCTGAAGGCAAAAGAACAGCCTCTCTATAAATGATAGAAAGAGATCCATAAAGCATCACCTCTCATCTGTCAGACAGAGTGGTGCTGTTTATTGAGACGTGGTCATTAGGTGCTTCCAGATGGAAACAGTGGGGATAATGCAGTAGTCTACAAAAGCATTGTGTATGCTCACATTCAAAGTATGGCCATACTCCTTACTGTAATGAATTTTCACAAAATATTAAATGTTTTTGATTTCATTTGTATCTGTCTAATTACTTTTGAACACCTAAACCCTACATGTTAATAAAGCTACATGTCTAACGTGCTACATACTAACATAAAGACTTCAAACCTAAACATTCTGAGGCACCAAAGCTGAAGAAAAACAAATAGCAACTGTCTTATGCTTATATTTTGGACTATATAGTTCATGTAATGAAAAATGATTGTCAGCGCCACATTTTTTATTTGCTTGGGTGAACTCTGATGTTTAACATAATTGACATGATGATTTGCTCTGTAGGGTGACTGGCAGTGTTACTTTTGTTAAATCTGTGTGTTTGCGCAGAAGCTGCAGAGAAGTTATTTGACCTGGTAGACAGCTTTGCAGAGAGCGCCAAGAGGAAGGCAGCAGTGTGGCCACTGCAGATTATCCTCCTCATCCTCTGTCCAGAGATCACGCACACAATCTCTAAAGACACGGTGGATGACAGCAAGGCCAACAAGGTGTGGGAAAGCAACACACAAACATACAACAGAGACTGATTCCAACACTTACTCATGCTTTTCTGTCATTTTGTATTTGCAGAAACTTTTTCTGGACAGTTTAAGGAAAGCTTTAGCAGGGCAGGGTGGCAGCAAGCAGCTGACGGAGAGTGCTGCCATTGCCTGTGTCAAGCTTTGTAAAGCCTCCACCTATATTAACTGGGAAGATCACTCTACCATTTTCCTCCTGGTCCAGTCCATTGTCATGGATCTCAAGGTCTGACCACTTTATGAAAATCAACTCTATTTTTTCATGTTTTGTCTTATTTTTCCCCCATTTATCCATTTATTAACACAGCAGCAAGAACATTTACTGAGTTCTACATTTAAGCTCTCTTTTTTCCTGTAAAAAGGATCTTTACACATTGTGTGTGTGTGTGTAGGGGGGGCGTAATTGTTTAGATACTAGGCACAACTTTTTGCTCATGTGGATTTCTGAATGTATTTCAGGTACACATATCTCAGTATTTAAAAATTAAATCCGAGTCATTTATATAACTTCTGTTCTCTGAAGGAGAGGAATGGCATGCAACACATATAGTACGCCCCTGCACAACAGGTTGAAGACACCTCTGTTCATGCTTTTAAGGCTGATGACTGTGATGTCATATGTGAGGCCCCGCATGCATTTATATACTCTACTTGTCACAATCATCCCACAGTTTGAGAATTGCTCTTCACCAAGCTGGTGCAACAAGGTGTACTTGTTTATCTCCTCAGGAAGCTAAAGATATAGTTGGACCACCAACACCTTAGTGCAGGGGTGTCCAAGCTTTTTTCAAAGAGGGCCAGATTTGATCAGGTGAACATGCATGAGGGCCAACCTTTCTGCCTGACGCTCTTTGAAAAATGTTATTGCAAACGGCATATTTTTATTTTCATTACATGGATGCTAAATCCAAACAGGTCTTACCAAAATCACTCTCCCTTTCATATCTGAAGGCCGTATAAGATGAAATAAAATCTGTCTGAGAAAAAAAAATCCAGGAAGCTAAAATATATCTCAGGTTCATTTTAAACATTACATATTACTGGCAGTTAATGTTATCTGTCAAATTTTAAGTTCAAAACATATGAACAGGAACTTAACACCAACATTCATCTTATTAAGAAGTGCAAAACATGAAGTGACATAAGTCCAAATGTCCAATATATTTATAATGGATTTTGACCAACACAAAACAAATTAAATTAACTGAGATCTTGCTATTCATGCACCACTCGCTGTCACGCTGCAGCTCAGTGCACCAAAGCTGCAGCTGATCCTGAGCATCATCGAGGTCAATGGAGAATGTGCACCTTTTTGGCTGCTCTCTGGTTTTCTCCTCAAGGGGTCGCCACAGTGGATTAATCTGCATTGGTAATTTGGCAGAGGTTTTACTCCAGATGCCCTTCCTGACAACCCTCCATGGGGGGGGGGCTTGTGTCCCCAAAAGGAATCGAACCAGTGACTTTTTGCTTGTAAGGCGAAACCCACTATGCAAGAGGAGAAAAGCCTGATCTCCTTTTCAGTAGCAGCATAGTGTCTCTTGACATTGAATTCTCTTGGCAAATCAGGCAAACACAGTTGTTCCGTATGTCAGTGAAAAAATACTCCAGTTTCCACCTGTCCTGGAAGCGGCTGCCCTCGCAGTCAACTTTTCCTTTTCTTATTTACAGTCGCCATTTTCGAAATTGGCCAGAAGGGATCAAGGGCACGCAGCGCCAGAGCGTGGCTACACAGCGCTGCTGCCATCTTTTGGCGAAACATTAAATTCTGTTTTTTTCGTGTGTAATTATACTCTGGTCCCAGTGCTGGCAAGCCGCAGGTGATGCGTTTTAAGAGAGAGGCTTCCGGGCCGTATGAAATCTGACCATGGGCCACAGTTGGCCCCCGGGCCGAACTTTGGACATGCCTGCCTTAGTGCATAGTAGACCCAGCAGAAAGAACAGAATCAACCACAGAAGGAGGTCTCATGTCCAAACAATAGAATCACACTTAAGTGTGCATTGATGACAACTACCTGCAGCACAAATATCACTCATAAATGTCCCTTTAAATACAGCCCTGGGCAAATGTTTCCTGACACTGTAAGGCAAAGGGAAACCTTTAGCCAGATGACACCTTTCCAGTCAGAAAGAGCATACCTTGCAAAACCAGGGTTCTCTAAGGGTTGACAGCTAACCTGCAAAGGAGCGGTTGCTGTCATTCTCTTCTGAAGGTGACACAATGTACACGTTCGGTGAGAATGAGTCCAGCATTAAAATGCTCTTATATTTAATAACTCCAGCAGCACAATGGCAATCATTTTAGCCATCATGTCCAGTAATTGTAGAATCGTATGGGAACTCGGTCTGCGTCCCAACTAGGTTTAAACGATAGAGTGATGGAAGGCGAGCGCCCGGCTGTAGCGCAGCCTCAGGTGCTCTGTGATGACCAGATGCAGGGCTCAGTCTCTTTATAACGGAGTGCCTCTGCACAGCAGATCTGCTCACGGGTTTAGATCCTCGGGAATGTTTCACTCTCAGCGACAGAAAGCGCTTGCTGCTCCACAGGGGCCGTCTGCATGCCAGTATGTGTAACTGGCGTGAGTGCAGACCCTCCTGACAGTTGATACAAGCCACCGTTGTTGTATTTTCCATTCTCACCAGGACATAATGTCCCCGGAGAAATGGAAGAAAGCACCTCAGGGTGAGGAACACCGCCAGGAGCTCCAGATAATTTATGTGCTGTTGCTGGAGAGCACTGCTCCACAGACTTCTCACACTGCGCTACTCGTGCACACCGCCCCAGCTGGACAGGCGCGTGTTCATAGTGACCACTTTCTGTGGCACCACTTGTGACAGGAAATCAGGATGATGCTAACGGCGCAGTGCCACTGTGCAGTTCACAGTGACCGCTGTTCAGTCTGAGTGAGGCCACCCAGTGCTGAAAATCCCTCATGCATAGCCGGCCGAGCCGGACTACTACGATGGCTGGTGCCATTAAGTCCAGTAACCGGAGCCTGAAGGGGATCACTTTGTGCATGTGAAAACGAGCAAGGCGTGCTCTGAAAACCCTCACTGCCTCCTCTGACAGACAGGCTTTGAAGGAGATTGAGTTCTGCGACAAACTGAGAAAAGTTATATGCTGTGCTGGAGACAGCACACGCTTCTCCGTGGTTATTGTGAAACCCAGGTCGGTCAGGTGTGTCATGATAATAGAAGTCTGTGTCGCGGCTTCATGCTTCGACCGCGCTAGAAGGAGCCAGTCATCTAAATAAGTGGCTAGACGAATGCCCCTCTGCTTCAGCGGCGGTATAGCTGCTTTAGTACAGTGCTCTCAGGCTCAGTTACAGACTGAAAGGCAGAACTCTGTACTCGTAACCCACTACCTGAAAAGCAACTCTCAGATTCCTCCTGTGGTTTGAGGGGTAAATGGGAATGTGAAAATATGTGCCCTTCAGGTCAGTGGATGTCAACCAATTGCCCAGGCACGCTGGGCATATCAGAGATGTGTAAGCTAGCATGCTGAACTTATATTTTCTGAGGTGTTTGTTCAAAGCCCGCACAGCCAGGATAGAGCAAAGACCGCTCTCCCCCCCTTGTTGGGAACCAGAACATACCTGGAGTAAAAGCCACTCTGACTTTGTTTGGGGGGGGGCACCATACATATTGCTCCCTTTTCTAACAGTGAGTGACTTTCCTCCTATAGAATGTGACCAGAATCTCATCCAGCACATCCAGGAAGCGAGGAGGAGTAATGGCAAACTGAAATCTGTAACCCCTTGATATTGTTTGTATCACCCAGGCTGAGTTTGTGAGCGCTGCCCATTTTTCTCTCTGTAGAGAGAGAGAAGTGACAGCCTCCTATGTGCCGTCCACTCTGTGTGCTCCCAGTGACTGTCTTTTGGGGCCATCCAGTGACGGGGTGCTGTCTCAACACCTGAGCGGCACTGCGCCTGCGTAGGGTGTTGAAACTTTCACAGCATTGGCTACGGTCTGCTGCCTGGGGGTGGGGGGGTCTGGATAGGTCTGGATACAACAGTTGGACATGTTTTATTACATAGTAACATTAGTGTGTGTTTGTGTGACTTGGGAGGGGGGCAGAACCTTCTGACCCCCTAACAAAATCCATCTTTCCTTTGGCTTGGGCGTGTGGGCTCATGGTGGGCATGACACATAGCAATGTGGGAGGGCCAATGGGCAACATACTCTGGAATGGAACAGGTGAGGCCAGTGAAAGGGGAACATCCAGCTCTGGCACCTGTGGGAAGGAGGAGGGCTGTCAAGCTTTGTCCTTGCCTGCAGACTGACTGGCTGTGTGGGCTGTCCCGGCGGATCTGCTATTTCGGTCAGATTCTTCCACGGCAGGCTCGCTCTTGTCTCCTGGCTCTGCGGGACTGTGGGGGGCCAGCGGAGGCTTTGGCTGCTTGGGGATTCTGAACTGAGTGGGGGCCCGAGTGACAGCCTGAACCACGGTCTGTTGCGGGGTGGAGGAGGTGTCGAGGTTTTCCGAGGGACCCTCTTCCATGCCTCACATTTCTGTTGCATTGATGTCAGAGCGGTGCAAAAAATGCCCTCCGGCACTATAGGCATGTCCAAGATGTCCTTCTCTCTGGGAAGACAGAGTAGCTGTTTTGCTGTCCTTGTGGCTTGGGGCAGTTTGTCCCCTTTGTAATGTGATCTGGTGGTGTCCCTCACCATTTCAGGATAGTGAATGTTCAGCCTGGCTGCAGCGCGCTTGCACACATCCTGCATGTCTATGCTGGGAGCGGGGGAAGCTAGCAGGCTCTCCTCCTCGCCCCGGGAGGCAGACGCAGCGCTAGGCTTGGCAGCCTGAGCAGAGGGGATGAAAATCTCATCATCCTCGGATCGGAGGAGCTCTGACATGTCCTCAACGTCATCCTGCTCGTCGTCCTCATAATTCAGCTCAAATGGATCTTCCATTGGTGGGACTGTTGCCACCCTAACCTAGCTGGGAGCCCCAGCTGGCGGTCAGCGTGTAGTTCGGTGTCTGCGACCCTGTCCCTGCCACCATCTGCCAGCACACCAGCTGTGGGTAGGTAGAGGTCAGCACCTGACAGGCTAACTTGGTGTGGTAGTCGTCGACAGAGGCTTTTCATGGTAAAGCAGGTGCAATGCCTGCGTGAACTGGGGGCCTTGACTGCGAGCCAGGCGTGTTCCAGCCCGAGGCAACAGGAGCAGACCTTGTGTCTTTACTCAAACTTTTGTTCCCACCAACGCAAAGCCGAGCCTCAGAGTCCCCACTTCCTCTGGTGTGAAGGAGAGAGGACTACTTTTATCAGCAGGAGTGCTAAAGGGCAAACTGTGGGCATTAGCTGGTTCACTTGCAGCACCAAAAAACTGGTATTAGCTGGTGTGCCAAACTGTAATGAAGCCCACTTACCGGCAGGTGAAGTGGAGCGACACCCCGGCCTATGGTGAAGACTTGGGGAAGCAGCTAGTGCCCAGTGCCTAAGGGCTCCTACAGTGCGTCCAGAAAGTATTCACAGTGCTTCACTTTTTTTTTTTTTACATTTTGTTGCTTTATTCCAAAACGGATTAAATTAATTCTTTCTCACAAAATTCAGCACACAACACCCCATAACGACAACGTGGGAAAAGTTTTTTTTGAAATGTTTGCAAATTTATTAAGATAAAAAAAATCCAGAAATCACCTCAGGTTTGAGGAGTGAATCACAGACCAAAAGACATAGATTAAAAGTGATTGTGATTTGACTGACTTTAGTTTTACACACACACGCACACACACACACACACACACACAGGTGTGATTTGTCAGGGGGATGGAAGGTGGGAATTTCCCTCTGGTTTAAGTGTCCCTGCCTCTGCTATATATCTGTTTTTATCCCTGTACCCAAAAAAGTTATTCCCTCTTCTGATTTTTATGCTGCTTTTTCAAACATGAAATTAGAAATTGACTTTCAACTTCAGTGCTCTGCACCTGTGACAGCAGGGCTGACGCTGCATAATGTGGGATGCTCTGGATTCTGTACTGCACCAGCTTTTCTTTATCCCCTCTAAACACTGTTGTTTCAGCTCAAAAATGATCGCTAGCCAAATAAAAAAGAAAAATGAAACCCATTTAGAGTGGCAGAAGCCTCACAAAAAAATCCTAGTAAGAACACGCACATGCTGATCAGCTGCATCAGAGAAGTTCTGCAGTTTCTTATTTCAATTTGCTAAATTGCAGTCATGTACCACGGCTGCTGGCTGTGGTGCCCTGTACACAAAAAACCTTGCTGTGGAGGATGTATCTGAAGGAATGTTATGCACACAGTTTGTTGGCTTTGCAAGCAGCCACACTCCTGCCAGCAAAGAGCAACGACAAGTTACAGTTTGCGTTCATGAACATGTAAAGCACATTACAGAGTCATTTTCACATATGTATTGATTCTCAGACTCTGAAAGCCGTGATTGTGACAATTAAATAGGCTGACTGAATGGTGTGAAGGTGAAAAAGGGGATTTAATGTAATTGTAGCAGTAGCATTTACGTTTCTATTGTTATGTTTGTTTGGCTCAACTCTGTCTGCTAGAAGAAAACATTCCATTATGAAAATACACACACACATGCATACCTACATACATAGCAGAGAGGGAGATAAGATACATATATTATTTTAAATAATACTATGGAAATGATGATCGTGTCATTGTTTATTCATTTCCCAGTAAGTTATTTGACCCTGCACCAGTGGTGAAAGTAAACTTTGCAGGTCAAAGTAACTAAGTGCCAATTTGACATGCAGTTTGACTATGAAGACCTTCCAAAACTTTGACTGAAACGTCTTCTTACATTAACAAATTTTGTTTCCAACCACTGTAACTGATGTGTTATACATATCTATATAATATTCATATCTATAGGAACTATCTATTTAGAAGTGTGCTTGTGAATTACATCAAGTGACGCTGTGACCCTCTCTGTCCTGTCAGACTCTGCTGTTCAACCCAGCCAAACCCTTTTGGAGGGCGACGGGCAGTCAGAATGCTGACGTGGAGCTCATGATGGACTGCTTTGTGTCCTGTTTCCGTATTAATCCTCACAACAACCAGCACTTTAAGGTGGACAGAAAAATAGTGATGCTCATTTTGATATGTCATATTAACCCTCGTTTGTAGCAGGTGCATGATATTTGCAGCTCACAATAAATCTCCCTTCTTTGTCCTTTAGGTCTGTCTCGCCTCCTCATCCCCCTCCACCTTTCACTTTGTTCTGGTCAACTCGTTGCATAGAATAATCAACAATGTAAGCCTGCACAGCTTCATATATTAGTGATGCTAGAATAGTTTAAGGTGTCGGTTAACTTGTCAGTTCTGATCCTGCGTTGTTTTCTTTCAGTCCCATCTGGACTGGTGGCCTAAGATTGATGCAGTATACGGCTACTCCGGAGAGCTTCGCTTTATGTTCTCAGACACACTCAACCGTGTGGTTCAAGGCCCACATCCTCCACTGCGGATGACACCGGTGAGAAGATATCAGCAAATTATGTATTATTTTGATTATTTAACACACTTAATCCGAAGGTCAGAGATGAGCACGCCTGGCATACAATTGACCTAAATGTAGCAGAAGACAGAAATTCTTCAATTACAATGAAGAGTACGATAAGCCAAGTGTAATAAAGATGAATTACAAATTATTACAAATTATTCTCTTGGTCTGCTTGGGTCAGTTTCAAGATAGTTGACAGTTCTATTGGATACGCGTAGAACATCTCTGTTCAATAATTTTTTTTTTTTTTAACTAAATTTGCAAAACACATGGATCTTAATCCATGTTGTAATAAAGCAGAGTTATCCTTTAATCACTTATAACCATGGTGGGACACTGTCACATCAAAGCAAGAAGGCTCCTCATTCGAACCTCCTCAGGGTCTTTCTGTGTCTCCTTGTGTCTTCTTGGGTTTTCTCCCTTCACTCTGATTTTCTTCCACAGTCCAAAGACGTACAAATTAATTGATGGTTCTAAATTGCTATTGGTGTGGCTATGAGATAAAGCATTTATAGTACATCAAATAAAGTGCTGTGTGAATGAGTGAATATGTAGCTGGTAGTGATTCATGCATTAAGGTGTTCAATAAGAATAGAAACGTCCTTTGTAAATGCCAGTTTCTATTTTCAGGACACTGTGCAGAGCAGAGTTGTACGCTGTTTTTACGTTTTCATAAGTTGCTGCTATTTTGTATTTTTATTAGAAGAGAGAGAATAATTGCTGAGTAAGTTGGATGAAGTGGAGTATTGCCAGGGGAGAGTTTGTGGTGATTGGAGCTGACTTCAGTGGGCATGAAGATGAAGGGAACAGAGAGCGTTCTGGTGGTGTTGGGTAGGTATGGTGTTAAGGAGAGGAATGTGGAGGGACAGATGGTTGTCAGTTTTGTAAAACTGATAGAAATGTCCGTGGTGAACACATATTTCAAGAAGAGGGAGGAACATAAGGAGACTTAAAAGAGTGGAGGAAGGTGCACACAGGTGGACTGCATCTTATGCGGAAGATGTGACCTGAAGGAGGTAGGAGACTGCAAGGTGGTGTTGGGGAGAATGTAGCTAAGCCGCATCAGATGGTGGTCTGTGGGATGACTTTGGAAAGCAAGGAGAGGAAGCGAGTGAAGGTAGAGCCAAGGATTAAATGGTGAAAGTTGAAGAAGGAAGAATGTTGCACAGAATTCAGGGAGGAGTTGAGACAGGCTCTGGGTGGTAGTTGTATTTGGTGTGTTCTCTGGACAGAGGAAAGAACGCAAGGAGACTTGGTGGTGGAATGAAGTAAAACAAGAAAGCATTCAAAGGAAGAGGTTGGCAAAGGAAAAACTGGGATAGTCAGGGAGGTGACAAAGGAGACCAGAGTACTGGAAGTCTAGACACACAGCAAAGAGAGAGGTGGCAAAGGCTTATAGTGAGTTGCATGAAAGGCTGGATACTAAGAAGGAATATGAGGACTTATATTGATTGGTTAGACAAAAAGACGGAGCAGGAAAGGATGTACAGCAGGTTATGGTGATTAAAGATAGAGGTGGAAATGTACTCTCATGTACAGAGGAGGGAGGTGGATATATTGGACAAAGGATGTTGTAGATGGATCTGCCAGGTAGAAGGAAAAAACCAAGTCCACAGAAAAGGTTTGAGGATGTAGTGAAGGAGGACATGCAGAGGGTTGGTGTGACAGAAGAGAGACAGGGTGTGATGGAGGTGGATGATCCACTGTGGTGACTCCTACAGGTGAAAGAAGTAGTAGTAGTATATCCCTTTTTAAGAAAACAGCTATCAAGAATCCACAAATGTTTGGTTCTCTCATAATAATGGACAGGAATTATGGCTTAATTTCAGTGTTTACAAATTTGGCTGCTTTTAAATCTTGGATATGAGGTCAGGATGCCAAGTCTTTTTTAGCTATTTATTTAATTATTATCTTAAAAGTGTAGAAATAACACTGAAATTGTCAATATATTGTCTGGATGCTATAATGCATATTGAAAGGTGTGAACCTAACCAGTTTCCTCCATGTTGACTGCTGTCCCCTACAGAGTCTGACATTCATTGGCAAGAAGACCACCAGCCTTAAGTTGAACCTTAAAGACAAAGCCACAGATCTGGACACTCGCAGTTACAAGTGCCTTCTCCTTGCTCTGGTTAAACTCATTCATGCTGATCCCAAACTCATGTTGCATGTGAGTCCACATTTAATTTATACTGGGGGAAAAAAACGAAGTTGGATCATAAAATAAGCAGGTTGCTCATAATTGTTTTTGTATTTGTGGTTTTGTGTCAGAACCCAGTGAAGCAAGCTCCAGAGATGCAGAGCAGCACAGCAGAGCTCATCACTGGCCTTGTCCGGCTAGTGCCTCTAACCACCCAGCTCTCACAAGAAGCTATGGAGGTCAGAGCCCAAACCAGCTGGTTCTCTCAATGTAGACAGAGTGTTTTGTTTTTTTATGTCTGATATTGAAACCCCAGAGGTATTCCAAGCACTTTCTGCAGATGTTTAAAAGTAAAAGCGTACCAGGAATTGAAAGAAATGTGCTTTAATGTAGAGGAGTGCTTTTAATTTAACACATTTGTCTAAGGCGTTTTGAGTCTCTTTCACTGTTAAATTTCATTGAGCTTAACCTTAATTAGAGACCAATGAGAATATTTTTGATGAGAAAAAAAAAAATTGTATAATCAGTAGATTGGCAAGTTTGACCTCAAGTATGATGATGTACTTGTGAAACTAAGTTATGAGTACGAAATCGCGTAAGTGCATTTAATAACTTTATTAGGACTTCAAGAAAACATGGTAAAGCTGTTGACTGTATTTTTAAAAAAGTGTAAATAATATGACAGATCACAAAACAGGGAGGCTTCTGAATGAACTATGAGGAAATACAGATCACACGTGGGCCTTACTTGGGCAGGTTTACTGATGGCTGCACAAGTCTGTTATGTGACTGGTTTTAAAGGTTTTTTCACCCCCTGTATTAGAGAACAACTCCATGTGCAATCAGTTCACTGGAGCTCTGTCTTACTGTAAAGTTGAATTGCTGATGACCACTCAGCCCCAGCTCTTCCTCTTATGTGTTTTGCTGCTGGCTGGCTGACCTGGACTCTGTCACGGCTGTCCATAATATCATTCTACTGCCTCCCTTGAAAATTTGTTGTCCTGCTGTTGGACCGACACCAACTCTGTTGTTGTTGACTGTAGCTGGCCATGATACTCCTGCTCTGCTGTGGAGATTCGAGCTGGAGAGGAACTCTAACCAGACCCTGCAGCAGGAAAAACTTGGTCATGTGCCACTATGCAAGGCTCACTGAGGCCGTAGAGCAGAATAAGGACTACCACTGACAGCTCCCAGTGATTGTGAGATATAGTCTCTCCAGTGTGTCCTGGGTCTGCTCTGGGGTCTCCTCCCAGAAAGATGTGCCAGACAACCCTCACCAAGAAGGCAGCCAGGAGGCATCCTGATCAGATGCTCAAACTACCTTAGCTGGCTGCTTGCGATGTGGAGGGGTAGTGGCTCTACTCCTTGTCTAGAATGACTAAGCTCCTTACCCTATCTCTAAAGGAGAGCCCAGACGCCCTTTGGAGGAAGTTAATTTCTGCCACTCATAGCCCCTTTCTCATTCTTTCAGTACTACCCAGACCTTGTGACCGTAAGTGAGGGTAGGTATATAGATCAACCACTAATTTGAGAGCTTTGCTTTCACACTCAGATTTCTCTTCACCACAACAGAATGGTATAGTGTCTGCATCAGTGCAGATGCAATGGTCTGTTTGTCAGTCTCCAGCTCCACTCGCCCTCCCTCGTGAACAAGATCCCAATATACTTTAACTCCTCCACTTGGGGCAGCATCTCTCTCCTAAATTGGAGTGGACATTCACCTTTTTCTGGCTGAGAACCATGGCCTCAGACTTTGAGGAGCTAATTCTCAGCTAGGCTACTTTTACACTCAGCTTCTAACTGCCCCAGAGCAAGCTGGAGGTCATTGTTTGATAAGGTCAGTGGAACTGCATCATCCACAAAAGTAGAGAAGCGAACCTAAGGCTGCTGAACCCGACACCTTCCACCTCGTGGCTACGCCTAGAAATTGTGTCCATTAAGATCATGAACAGAATTAGTGACAGGGCAGCTCTGACAGAGTCCAATACAACAACGTAAGTAAAATTTTTGTGGAAAGCACCAATATATGAAATGTCAAATCTTTTCAAGTAGAATCACAACTGTCCCCACAGTTGTAGTTGAACGAATGTGATCAAATGACCTGTAACTCTAGGATAAAGGGTGTTGGCCACTTTGGTGCTTTTCTTCATCAGCAATGATTAAAATGTGTTTACGAAATGAGTTGCATTTCCTGGAGACCCAGTGTATCTAGTCAGGGGCATTCTGATTGTGTCGCAACCAGTCATGTTGTTGTTTAGTTCATTTGCAGTTAGAATGTCTGGACAGTGGTTTAATTTTAATTTGTATTATTTTTCTGAAACGTGGACCAGATGCCAAGTTAAGCACCTCGGCCAAGAATAAGAGCAGCCTGAGACTGCATGCTTCCACCAAGGTTAAACAACCTTATCTCACAATGTTGAAGAAGCCTTCTTAAAAAAACAAACAACCCAAAAAACCTGGATCCAGATCCAAGTTGACTCCAGAAGTCCATCACTTCTAAGCTGGGCCAAGTCCCACAGCTGGTAAAAAATTTTGTGCTAATCCGTCAGTGATTTTTTTTTTTTCCGCTTTACCTAACAAACAAAACAAACTGGACCAAAAACATAGCTTCCTTGGTGGAGGTAACAAAGGTCTGTCTCAGATTTTACAGGATTCTTGCAGAATCTCTGCAGATGTGGTAAATACGGTGCATACTTTAAGATAATAGATATTGGCACTAATTTCTTCTTTTTAAATGTCGGTGTTCACCTCTTTCTGGTTCTTTCTCTGAACTCTAAACTCCTTTTCTGCTTCTTGCTCTTTTGATTTTCAGGCTCTGTTAGTTCTGCACCAGCCAGAGAACATCGAGCTGTGGAATCCTGATGCCCCCATAGAGACGTTTTGGGACATTAGGTACTCAACAGTGTTCTGATCAGTGGGCGAGCAAATGCTTGAATGTAATACACAGTGAGCCCCAGCAGGCTGCTGTGACTGGATGCATCTGCAGATTTATTTGCATGTTTAAATAATTTATTTTGGTTTCATATAAATATGTTTAGAAATTGTTTTTTAAAGCATTGATGCATGGAGGCGTCTTAGACATTTTAATGACACCTCAATGCTGGGCCATAGAGTCTACAAAAAAGAATCACCCATTTAATTTTTTTAATCTGATGGTGTGAGTCATGACGGCTGATCTGAAAATGTTACGGGTCATGAGATGTTAATTTTAATGTGTTAGAGTACAAAGCTAATAAGTAATTTCCTTGTAGAAGAGTATAGTGTATCTTCAAGTATAGTTAACCTTCTGGTTCAGGTTTATGATATGTCAGAAAGACATAATATATTTGTTATAAGCATTGAGCACCCGGCTCTCTCAGAATAACAAAATAATGAAAACAAACTATGTTTAAAACAATGTTAAACAAATAGAAGTTAGAATTACATATGCTCAAGACTATATATACAGTTGAAACCAGAAGTTTCCATACACTGTGTAAAACGACAGACATTTTTTTCTCACGGTCTGAAATTAAATCAGGCTAAACTTCTCCTGTTTTAGGACAGTTAGGATTGCCAAAATTATTTCTATTTGCTAAACGCTGCAATAATGAGAGAGAGAATATTTTAGAGAGATTTTTATTAATTTTTTTGAAGTCAGAAGTTTGCATACACAAAGATTACTATGCCTGGGAAAGTCCAGATGATGATGACATGGCTTTGGAAGCTTCTGATAGGTTAACTGACAACATCTGTGCATGTATTTTAAGGCCACACTCAAACACACTACTTCCTTGTTTGACATTATGGAAAATCAAAAGAAATCAGCCAAGATATCAGAAAGAGAATTGTGGAGCTCCACAAGTCTGGTTCATCCTTGGGTGCAACTTCCAGATGCTTGAAGGTGAAAGTTCATCTGTTCAATCAATTATCCACAAGTATAAACAACATGGGAATGTCCAGCCATCATACCGCTCAGGAAGGAGACGGGTTCTGTGTCCCAGAGATGAACATATTTTGGTCTGAATGATGGGAATCAACCCCAGAACCAAAGCTAAAGACCTTGTGAAGATGATGGCTGAAGCTGGTAAGAGTGTGTCATTATCCACAGTCAAACGAGTCCTGTATTGACATGGGCTAAAAGGCCACTTAGCTAGGAAGAAGCCTTTACTCCAAAAGCAACATAAAAAAGCCAGATTACAGTTTGCAAATGCACACAGGGATAAA
>VUQH01075499.1:0-15156 GCA_015106775.1 Etroplus canarensis
TGGTCCTCTAATGTGCAACAAATTATGTGCAATTATTACACTATGTTGATGCTGATTACCCATACATTAAATTCAGATTTTCACTTGGTCATGTGAGAAACAGGAAGTTGGTAATCCATCCGGCCATTGTCACGTCTCAGTAATTCTGTTCCATTTTGTATCATTACCAAATAGGGATGGCAATAAAGCTAGTGCTGTTATTCTGTGTCGCTTAAAATACACAATATAGCCAAAAGTACTGGGCCATATCTCTTTATCATGGAATCCAGGTGTCTCATTCAGTTCAATTGCCACAGGCATATAAGAAAAGCACCTAGCCATGCAGTCTGCCTTAACAAACACTTTGTGAAAGAATAGGCTGTTCTAAAGCACTCACTGAATTTGAGTGGTTTACTGTTAACAGGATGCCACTGTTGCAACAAGTCATGACATTTCTTCCCTCTTAGACATTCCACGTTCAACTGTAGGTGGTTTTATTGCAAAGTGAAAGTGTTTTACGAACCATAGCAATTCAGACCACATAAAGGGTACAGAGCAGGTTTTCCGAGCGCTGAGGCACATAGTGCATAAAAGTTGCCAACGCTCTGCTGACTCGTTAACTGCAGATTTCCAAACCTCTTCTGGCTTTAACATCAGCCCAAAAACTGTGCCCTGGAAGCTTAATGGTTGGATCAGTTTGGCGTGGAAGAACTAGACTGGCCTACACAGAGCCCTGACCTCAGCACCAGCCAACACCTTTGGGATGAACTAGGTCTTCTCATCCAACATCAGTGTCTGACCTCATAAATGCTCTACTGGATGAGTGGACAACAGTTTCCACAGACACACTCCAATATCTTGTAGAAAGCCTTCCCAGTGAAGTGGAAGCTGTTAAAGCAGAGGATGGACCAACTCCATATTAATGTCTATGGCTTTAGACTGGAATGTCATGAAAGCTCCTGTGGGTGTATTGAATTCATAGCCCAATATTTTTGTCCAAATAGGGTAAGCATGGGTGTTCATTTGTTGGTGTGGGAACTTAAATTTGAAAAACGTCTTAATTATTTCTTCAGTTTTACATAGAATTCAGTAGACTTACAGCACAACAAATGGTCCTGTTGCTTTCCTTCTTGTTTTCTGAACTTAACCCATGTTTCAACTTGACCCAGTTTGGCAATTGTTGCAGGTCATTACTTCTCTTACATCACTTTCATATTGATTTCTACTGATATAATGCAGTAAAGACTGTAGTTACTGTTGTAAGATCTGAGGTGATTGAAAGTGAATCAAATATTTACCTTGTTTGAATGATTAATAAACTTTACAGCAGTGAGTTTTTTTTAATATGTTGAATCGTTGGCCAAAAGAAGGCTTTCACTAGAAAAGAGAAGTTAAGACGCAGTCATGTTGCATAGTTTGATGGCTGGAGGTAGAAAGCTCTGTTCAGAAGCAGACAAGACCAGACGTAAAGGCAGCAGGCATCTTACTCGTTGTCCAGTGGAGCGAAAACTTAACCCATACTAGCATATGGTCAGTCTGTATCTTCACACCATACTGTCTGGCCCTTCTTCGCTCTGTTAAACCTCAGCATTTAACAAACCCCATAACCCACAATGACACTATGGCTGTCATTCAGAATAAATAATGACTTATGTCGCATATGACTTAAGACCAGTTATTTGGTATAGTTGCACTATATTGGGCGTAAGGGAATAATTTGTGGATGTTGCTTTAGAAAATGTGGCGGAATATTTTTTTTAACCTTCCAACTACTCTGATGGGTGTCAGTGAAATATACAAATACTTCAGATTGCTGTTTTCAATTTTTATCTGTTCCTTTCACTACAATAAATGACAACACTTTTAATTTGTCAACTTGTAAAACTTTGACAACATAGTGCATAGTGCAGCACAGTTAGTTGTAGAAAATTCCACAATTTAAATCATTAGCCACTGAGTCTTCAGAGCACAGTGTGATTTAATTGTTTGTTAGAGTTTGGCTGCATGCTTGCACAAAACTGTCAGACTTGGTACACAGCTGAGTTAGTGGCCATCAAACCTGTCATATACTTCCTTTTCACAAAAGCCACACTTCCTGTCCAGAAATGACATCTGCTGCTTTTGTGTTGAGAGGCACTGCTTCATTCTGCCGACTTGTTTTCCTTCCCTGCTGAGTTGAACCACTGCCTATCTGCTTGCAACCAAACAAAATTTTTGTTGTTGATTTGAGTGTCTAAAAAAGCACTGGCCTTTGTTCTGTGTGATTGCTCTGTTTTCACTTCCTGTTTGCATGCTACACAGTCACAGAAACAGAGACATGCGTGTGCACTTCTCCTGTTGCAGTTTTGGGTTTTTTAACTTGTCTTCAGTTTTTCTTGCACACACATTTTTGCAATAAAGAAGACACTGACGCAGCTTTTTGGGATCAACCTGCTCATGTGCTGCTTAGACAAGTGACACACTTGACAGCTTTTATATTATTTAGCATAGAGAAGGAAGCCTGCCTATGTGTAGACTATATGAAGTCTGTTACCATCATTGCTTTTCTTTTTCTGTGTTGGCGTGATATTGGCACCAGTCATGCCAGGATGTCACAATGTAATAGCATTTTTGAATGCATGCACAACAATGCACACTTGCACTGTATAAATGTTGTGTACAGTACTGTTTCCAATTTACAGTCATTTCTACAGTGAAGTCCTTCTCATTATGCTACTGTCCATATTCTGTGGACCCGTGAGCAGTTTTCCTAGTGACAAGAAGTTTAACACATGGTATCTTGGAAAATTTGTTGAACTCCTTGCCTTGGGCCCAGAAAAACCTTTTGTTGGACCAACTGTAAAAACAGTCTTGTCAGCACTTAAGTTATAAGTGAGGACAGAGTAATGGGTGTGGGATTGTGAAAATGCTAACAAAAAATGGTTTTGCTGTAAGCTGTTAAGTTATTTTAAGTAAGATCTTTAAATAGCACTATTAGGGACTTTCATCTATTTGATTTCTGTCATTGTAGAGCTAATTTAAACAGCTTTAGTTGCACTTTGACCATACGTCACTACTGTGGCTCTCTCCAGTCCATGTAAAGGGACCAAACTGGGAAATATTATAAATGGGTGACTTTTCACTGCTTTTTGGTTCTATGATTTTAATAGTGTGCTTCTGTGAGTACTTTCAGAAATGGTGGAGGCTTTTGAGAGCCAAGTTAGGAGAAAACAGTTTTTAACAATTATTGTGCAATTGGAAAAAGAAGAAAAATAGTAAAAGATGCTGCAATAGTTGCATAACTGCATTGTGGACTTTTAAAGGCCTGACTGCCAAGAATATGTTACCAAAAAAATCTGTTCGCAGTGTGACTATACACTTTTATTATGACTTTCAACTACTTCCTGTATGGAGGAGGTTGGAGTTTCCAGAGTATATCATATTGAAATGTCAGTGGTATAATAATGCATCAGTGTTGGCAGCTACTTTGTGGTTTTTCAAGGAGCTTATGGTTGTGTTACTTGTCTCCTGTGGGACTGCATCATGAGCAGTTTCCCCTCACTGCCCCTCACCCCTGTGGCATGATGTGCAATATCTTTGTTGTGCTCTGTGCTGCAGCTGAGCCCTCTTCCGAGCCAGTCTGACTCATTGTTATAAGTCCAAGAGTATCAAAAAATGAATTTCTGTCCCATATGACCAACTATTATTAACACATTGATTGATGTCATTGCTATTTTTAGGTATTAGAGAGTAACTGGGCATGAAATCTAATGTGAGCTGCTCTGGAAAACCAGTGCAGGGAAGGCTACACTATACTTCCATCTTTTCAAGTACCACAGCTTTTACTAATCAGTGAGGTTCTCTTTCATCTCCATCAAATTTGTAGTGAATATGGGTCTGACTGAGATTTTAGACATCTGAAAGGCAGGCTTGTCAACTTGAACCAGTGCAGACAGAGTTGTTGGTATTGTTATTCATCATTCAAGCAAATATTATTCATCAATGTCTGATCCTCCACTAAACATGATCACACACAGAGAGAGAGAGAGAGAGAGAGAGAGAGAGAGAGCTTGCCGATGATGATCTGCTGATACCGGAGAAAAGACAGAGAAGGTCATCTGAGCTGGAGATATGAAAGTAAACAAGGACCATCAGTCACATACTGCTGTCTCTCAGTGTGTTAATTAAGTAGTAATGAGCAGGAAAGCAACCAGTGGGTAGTGTAGAATTACAGTGTTTGTCGTCAAAGATTTTTTCCAATAACAACTGGCTTAGCTACACACTGTGGAAGGGTGGGTCCCATATCATATTGCTAGTGTATGTGTGCATAATGCACTGAGATATTGTCCTCTCTATGCAAATGATGGACTACTTGTAATATGCTGAAGATTATCTGAAAGAGCAATCACATATCCTTATTTTGTGATAGCACACTAGAATGAGAATTACAGGATTTCTTTTTTTAACTTTTGCCTTTATTTCACATTGACCAAGGAATTACCAGTGCCTTGTAAGTACTTGTAACTTGTCATACACCAGTTCTTGACTGTCTTGTCTGTTCTCTTGGCAGGAAGTTACTATTTGTAGTGGTTATTAGTGTATAGGCTCAAAGATAGCTGAATATGAAAACCAGTCTAGACTGTGATTTGTCCAGTTGTGATACTTGGCTGTCTATGAACAATGAACTGCTGTCCATCAGATGTCATCAGATTCCTAATTATACCCGTAATATCTTCCTCTGGGGCAATTTCCCGTTGTTAATTCTGATCAGGCACTCAAAAATATTACAGTACAAACTGCATAAAGTCTGAGTTTGAGTAAACATGGGCATGCTTGGGGTGCATGCCCATGTTTATGTTCTGCACTGCCTTGTACTCTGGCTCCTCTGTAGCTTGTGTCTTAGTCGTGATGGTGGACAGAGAAAGCTTCCAATTTTCTCTTCAAATAAACCTGTGTGCTTTGTGATGGAACAATGAAGTCAGCCAATACGGCCCTGAGTGAGACTGTCCTTGTTGGGGTTAGACCTGGACTGAAAGGATTTCTTTGTTCCTTCTTCCTTCAATCCTCCCTGCTGATCCCCCCCATCACCACATCTGTGTGGCACATTTGTTAAAGGAGTGAATCCTGCCTGGATGATAGCTGTAAAAAATGTCAGTAAGGAATGACTCTGGAGATACTTTAGTTTATACCTCACCCTCTGCTCCTCCATTGTCCCTTTGCTTTACTGTTTGTTTGTTTTCACCCTTTGCCTCCTTGGCTCTTTTCTGCACCAACCCCACCCTTACTCTGTTGTATACTGTCTGAAAGTGACTAAGGAAAAGCTCTGTTTCCTGCCTGTCTCGTATCCTCTGCTGGGGAGCAATCTCTCACTTGGGTGACTCCTACAGTGTGGACACAGTACAAGCTGCCATATGGGAGATTTAATTAGTGTATGCTTCAAGCACAATCAACTCCCTCCCAAAACCAGTCAAGAACAGGACAACTACCACATCCCTTTAATACTGGTCTTAATTGGCAAGGTCACAGCTCACTGCTGAGGACCTTTGCTTTCTATTTTGGTTCGACTTGCACAAAACCTTGTAAAGAGAGAAAAAATGGAGACAATCCCCCCCTAAAACTCAGAGGAAATTATAAAATTGCTGCCTGACTGCTTGGTTGGCTGAGTTCTATCTTTAGAGAAAATGTGTGATTACAAGTGTCAGTCTTTAATTATGGGAAGTGACTTTTGGCAACTGACGTTACGTGTGACTGCACAGAGCATGCAAAGGCTTTCTATAAATGACACGAATTGACCTAAATTACAAAAACTGATTCTATTACTTAGCTCTAGTGATACCTGTTTATTTAGACAGTTGCTGTGTTAAAAAAGTGTCATTAGATGTCATAGGGACTATTTCTTTAGTGGAACTTGCTCAGCTTAACAACTGTTGCATCTGATTGCACCTTTTATTTTTGAGACTTTAAAACATCTCCATTTTTGGTATCAGATGGCCAGATTGTTAGGGAATTTTACTTCATTCTAACTCTAGATTCTACATAAGGATTTTTGATGTAGTCCGTATTTGTTGGAGCTGGGGACTTTATTGCTGATGCATTTAGCAGTTTCTCGTATTTTGATAAATGGGGTTACATAAAAGCAGAGTGATCATAACACAAATCCCATTAGTAGACAAGTCCCAGTTCAGTCCCTGCAAAACTGGCCTTTGCTGCTTCTCATTTTCTTGCTCTCTTCATCCATATTGGCTGTCTGTCTCCAACTACTATTTTTCTTTTCAAAATTAAGTTTTTATTGCCTCCAATTTATGGATGAAAGAACGTACTGCTTTGCTATGTGCAATGAAACTTGCATTGCATTGTCTCTGATGTGAAAATTTCCAAACCATAACACCTTTTCACAAGAAGTGACCATTATTTGCTGGTACAATATACAGTTAGATCCACAAGTTTTGGGACATTGGCACATTATTTTGGAAACTTTTTTCTTCTGTACACCACCACAGTGGATTTTAAATCAAGCATTCAAAATGTGATCAGAGCACACACTTGCAGCTTTAATTCAAGGGGTTTGACACAAGAATTGCATTAGCAATTTAGGAATTACAGACATTTTCATACCTAGCTGAAACTGCATTTCTATTGTCTGGTTGATTTAAAATACAAAATATTTTGCTGGGGTTGATGCAGAACATCTACAGCACAGATTCTAAAACTTGAACGATAAAACAAAAACTAGTTGGCACCTGTTAAATCACTGACCCTTTTATCATGGCAGTCCAGGCATGCATAAAGATCATTATACTGTTTTATCATAATAGCCCTAAAGTGTCAGGTGAAGACTTAGAGTTCAGAGCAGTAATCTCTAGTAATACCTTCACAATCATTTTACATTAATCACTGAACCTAGTCCTTCTTCGTAACACCCTTGATCCACATGGCAAGCTATCAGTTTTCAGATCTGAGGCACTGAAATGCAGGCAGACACAACAGCAGGAGCCTGCCAGATGAAGGAGTAAAGTTTTTTCCACTGGTTTGGGGATACATATCTCCTTTCCTATATCTCTTTCTCTTCAAGACAGTATTGGCGTCTGAAGAGGGCAGTCAGATTGAGGCAGGTTAAGCCTGTCAGACACAGTGTGATAGACAAAGAAATGGGGAAGAGAGAATAAAAGAAACTGTTTGCAGATTCACTTCCTCTCTCTTCAGCATTCTTTTTTCCCCAAGTCAGGATTCTGATTGGCAGGCATGAACACATACAAAAACTAAACTGCGCACACAAGCAAAGCTCAACTTGACATGAGCCTATTATGGCCGTGATGGTGAAGTGGTGTGTGTAGATGCTGCAACAATGAAGCAGTTATTTTGGTGGATGTCTTACAGCTGAATGCTCAGGTGCATTAGATTCCTCTTGGAAAGATCTGTACAATGAGCTTCACACATAAAAAGAAACATGTCTTGTCATTTGCACCTAAGTGATAGTGAAACAACTCTGTCTGAAAGGAAATTTTAACAAAGTATGTGCGTGCACGTGTGGCTTTCTGTTCAAAGGCTTGTGTGGTAATGTTCATGCATTGAATCTGTCTTTACTGTATTTGTTTCCTCAAAGCAAAGAGCACTTATTTCCTACATTTAAAATAGTTGCAAGAAGGAAGCTGGACTTCCACTTCAAGACCACTTTTGTGTGCAAAAACCTGTCTTATCTTGCTGATTGTGAACCAGACTAAAAAATGCTCAGAATGCTTTAATTCACATTGATGTAAATGCTTTGACCCTCTGCCTTATCAATAATGAATAATGGCACTTTTTTTTACACTTGCATTTGTCTCTGTTTCCTCTTCAGGCATTTTTGCACAGAATCAGACAGACTGCAGCAGATCAACAGTGTCTCTCACCTGAACATGTCAAGGTAGGGCTGGCCTTTGACTGCAAATATCAAAATGTTTCCATGCAAAAATACTATTCAGTCTCTGATTTCTCTGCTTTATCCTCATCTGTGGTTACTCCCTTGCTCTTTTCCTTCTCTTTGTCACATCCTTCCCATTTATCCCTTCCTTCCTCTGTATCGCCTCTCTTTCCACAATCCTTTTGTTTATAGATTCTGTTTTCAAATATTGAGGACATCCTGGAGTTGCACAAAGAGGTGTTGTCTGCAGTAGAGGCCACCCTGTTGCCCGAACCCCAACCTCATCATGAACTGGGACGTGTGTTCCTCCAGTTTGTAAGTGCATGACACACGAAAGTACACGTAAAACTGTAGGCTGTTACATATACAAGCATGTGGGCACACTCAGATGCCTGAATGCCTCTTCCATGCAGATACACACAAACTCCTTTCATGGACTACCCGTAACCACAGATGCACGGAAAGCGTGCAAAGCCTGCTCTGGAAATACCCCTTAATTCTCTCTTTCTCACATGAAGCACCCCTCCCATCTCCTGGACTCCCTATTCACCAATACACTCTCACAGACTCCCCCCTTTACTTTTCCTGCTTTTCGGAACTGACCTGCATCCTGACAGGAAGAACACTCTCTCTTCCTTCAGTCTCTCATCAGTCAGTGCTAACATCTCCTCATTTTGTGAATCCATCCCTCCAATGTAGAGATTCCTCTAGTCTCTGCAACTCTAATTCACACTCCTTCACTCCACCCGCCCCACTCCCTTCAGTTTGAACTCGTTTGGCCCCAGGAAACAAACAAAGAAGGGTCTGTGTCCAGGGAGGAAGAGATGGTGTGCCACTCAGAGAGGGGACAATACTTCTGCTGGTAGTACTCAATCTTAGACTCCTTTTCTGCCTCTCAGTTTATCATAGAGAGACAAACAGTCTTGACTTTACTTTCACTGAGGCACTAAATACATCACCTTCATATTCCATCATTAGTCTGCTTCACCAGCATGCCCATCCAGCTGCAAAAATCCAGCTGCAGTTTAATACTGGAGCCAAAATCTGGTGACTTTCTAAGGGTAAGCCCAATAACTGACACAATTTCTGCTTCCACAGCAAGATTTGCTTCTGAGAATTGACTGTACACCTTAAACTCCAACCTATGTGCTGTTTTAAGAAACATGCCAGCTCTTTTTGTTGAGAGCATCACACAGTCGGTTACAGTCTGTATGCTACCTGCTTGTCGTGTGGGTGACATTTAATCATTTCTGTAGAAAGCTGCTGAATTCTCTCATCAAAATGTGTTTTCACACATGTGCAAGCTGTGACGGTCATTGGGTTTGTCAGGCTAAGTGTCAGGGTGGGAAATTGATTAAAGGAGCTTAATATGTTTTTTTTTTTTCATTTCTCTGTGGTCAAATTGAAAATATAGAGGACAGACTGAATGGATAAGAAGAAAGCAGTTGGCGCTTGGATTTCTAACCAAAGCCATTTTATTAAAGAAATAATACTGTCTGTGACTTCACAATTTCAGGTTATTTCAGATTAGGTCTGCCTCAAAGCCATAACAGGAAACAAACCACAAAACTGAAGTCAGTGCTGGGTTTCAAATAAGTGACTTTAGGCACATACATACATGTCATATTAGCATTAAATCAAAAAGGCCTTAAAGGAATTTCATTAGCCCACTTGGACTAAAGGACAAACTAATTAGAATTTAAAAAGCTATATGGTCCATATTGACATGATGGCATACAGATTTGTCAGCTTTACATCCATGATTTAAATCTCCCTTACCACCGCATCCCAAAGGTACTCTATTGGATTGAGATCTGGAGACTGTGGAGGTCATTCGAGTACAGTTGTCATGTTCAAGAAACCAGTTTGATATGATTTGAGCTTTGTGACATGGTGGGTTATCCTGCTGGAGGCAGCCACCAGAAGATTGGTACACTGCGGCCAAGAAGGAGTGGACACAGTCACCAATAGTACAACAATGCACTGCGGCATTAGAACAATGTTCAGTCGGTACTAAGGGGCCCAAATTGTGCCAAGAAACTATCCCCCACGCCATTACATTGCCACCACCCTAAACTGTTGATACAGTGCAGGATGGATCCATGCTTCCATGTTGTTTTTATGCTAAATTCTAACCCTAGCATCTGATTGTGGCAGAAGAAACCGAGACTTATCAAACCAGGCAGCATTTTTCTAATCTCCAATTATCCATTTTTTTGTGAGCCTGTGTGAATTGTAGTCTCTGTTTCCTGTTCTTAACTCACTGGAGTGGCATTCAGTATGGTCCTATCCTACTGTGGCCCAAGGTTCGATGTGTTATGTATTCAGTGATGCTCACCTTCATACTTTGTAATGAGCGGTTATTTGAGTCTCTGTTACCTTCCTATCAGCTCAAAGCAGTCTAGCCATTCATTCACCAAGGGATTTCTGCTTACTGGATATTTTCTGGTTTTTAGACCATTCTCTGTAACCCCTAGATGGCCCTTGTTTCCCCTTTGTACAGGAAAATCCCAGCACATCAGCAGTTTCTGAAATACTCAGATCATGCCATGTTCAAAGTTACTAAATTATCATTCTTTGCCGTTCTGATTCTCAGTTTAAATTTCAACAGGATGTGAACTTGAAAAACATATAATTGCCTAATTAGGTCATGATTTTTAGAAACCTGACATTGTTTTTGATCTTTGTGACACAGACCTCGGTTTTCATCTATGAACATGCTAGTTTGGTATATTCATAGGCTTTGTTTACTAAAGGAATGAGATCCATCAGGCTATGTGTCTGTGTGTGCACTATATAAATAAAATCAACACATTGAAATGCTGCAAACAGAGAATATTTGCTTTATTAAAGTCTTAAAGCACAAGATTGGTTTCTTACTTTCAACAAGTTTCATAAAAAACAAATCTAAATTAAAAGTATTGGTTGATGGATCTCATTCCTTTGGTAGTCAAATCCAATGAATATACCAAACCAACATGATCATAGACAAAAAGTTCTGTGTCACAAAGGCCAAATGCAATGCCAAGCTTCCTCTAAATATCATGACCTAATTATGCAATTATGTTTTGTAGGTTCTTGCTGTTGTTCAAATTTCCTTTATTTCATCTGTTTGAGTGTGTGTGTTTGTGTGTGATAATATGTGCAGCTGTGTCTGTGCATTTCTTTTCTACCCACACTCCATGTTTGCTGCTGCATATCCATTACACATCTCTCACCAACCCATGACCTTTGTCTCCTTCAGCACTCACACCTCTCAGCCAATCGGTTGGCCCCGTCTGGCGCCCTTCAGCCGTTGGCCCTTGACCTCGATTAGAGGTCAACATCATGGCTGGGATTTTATTAACCTCCCCCATTGTTCCACAAGACTGTCTGCCACTCACTGTTAGGGAAGAAAAATGGGAAGATTCATTGCTATTCAATGTCAGATGTTGCCAAGATGGGTTGGAAAGCTTTAAAAGAAAAAAAGTCTTTGATATTCAATGAAATAAAAAAGAACTTTTTGTCATCATAAATCTTTTTAAGCAACACTGATGCCATTACATTTTCAGCTCATATGAAAATAGAACATTATGCAGTTTTGACCAACTATTATTTATCTTAGTAACAAGTCTCAAACATGAATGAGTCTCTTTCCTTTGACCCAACACACATACAGTTGTTAAGCCCTTGTTTAAAGAACACGGTATGCTAAGAATTATTTAAACTGTCTAGAGGTGAATAAGTGACTCATGCTAAGAGTAGAAATCAGAGACATCAATATTTGCTTTATTTCAGGGAATGTATATATGAGCACTGTGCATGAAGCAACAGTCATGTCATTATGTGTATTCTGACCTCTCTGAACTGCACCCATTCTGCTTTGACTTGATATGATTCCTCAGTATGTGATGCTACTCTCTCATTAGGCTCATTAGACATTCCAGTGATGAAGAATTCAAATAAAGACTTAATGTTTATCAAACTAACAACCAAGGTCTTTGAGCTATTCTTGGTACAACTGATGCCTTTTTAGTCTTTTTCAGTAGAAATTAAAGCTTCACATTTTGGCACTGGTTATCCTTATAAGCTGCTTTAAGGCTACCTGAATTTCTGAAAGGAAATACCCGGGACTTGGCTCTAGTTATAAACGTAGTTGCAAAGGGGCATGTGAGCAGAAGGGTTCAATTGTACATGATAACGAGAGCTGAAATGGTTATTTCAGGTTCAGCTACTGAATAAATCCAAGACGATTATAAGCACAAACTCATATATGGGATATACTGACATGCCCCTAACACTGCCTTCAGCTTGCTAATTTTTCTTTTCACGAGTAGGTCCATGTGTTTTTCTTCTGTTCTTTTCACAATAGCCTGGAACTGTTTTATAAAAGTACAAGCAGCTTCAAAAATTACTCAGAATACTGTGATGCTATGTGGGATATTCATGCATGGAATCGCGTCATTCTGTTTACTTCTGGATTTCATGGCCTGGGCATGTTCAGTGTAGTCATGGCTACATGTCTATTTCAGGAAAGCAGACAAGCAGAAGACATATTCTGTTTACTTTACTGGTATAGTGAAGGTTAGCCTACAGGTTGTTTTAAGTTGCTGGTTAGATTGAGACCTCTAAAGGCCATGCTGGTACTCTTCAAACTGTGTTCTGTTTATATTTCAATCAACAATTTTATAAAGCATAGCATGAACTATTTAAGTGTTTTGAGAACAAAAAAGTTGCTTATAGATAAAAGATATAGATAAAGATATTTTTTTCCTTCCTTTATTCTTTCTGGGTCTGGGTTACAGTGGCAGCAGTGTGAACAAGGATGCCCAGACCTCCTTTTCCCCATCACACTCCTCCAGTTTTTCTGGGTGACACTGAGGCAATCTCTTCAGCATTTCCCGGTCTTCCCTGGGACCTCCCTCCAGTTGGACATGCCCAAAACACCTCAGCTGGGTTCTTTGAACGTGGAGCAATAGTGGCTCAACCCTGAGCTCCTCCTGAATGATCAAGCCTCCTCACAGTGTGCCTAAAGGACAGCCAAACACCCTTCATGTCTGCCACTTGTAATCACTCGTTGCTCACTATCCACAGCTCTTCACCAGAGGCCAGGGTAGGAAAGTAGATCAACCAGTAGTTTCAAACCTTCATTTTATCAAATGGATTGGTTCAGCATCTGCAGTATTGTGACTATCCAGCTCTAGGGTGTATGTACACTAGGCAATCTGTATTGTGCCTGAGCATGTTTAACCCCCAAAGTCCACTTCATTTGACTATTGTGGGTGGCTTAAAAAGTTGGACTTGAGAACAGTTCACTTTGTCTTGTTGGAATCCATGCCCAAGCTTTCTCATTGTTAGCTGCCTCCACATAGCACAACTGAAAATCGCATTAGGTAATGGATAAATCCACAAGGCAAGTGTGTCAAAAAGTAAGCCACAAAATAAATAGAATCATGAACTCTGCTGTGCTATGCAAGCCACTTTTCTGCAACAAAAACTGTAACATTGTGATGAAACTTGTTTGAGAGGGAGGATGCTCATATGCCCAGATTTAAGAGAGAGAGTGGGGTGGGAGTGTCTACAAGGCAAGGCTCCATGGATAGCGTGAGGACATTCTTACTGTTTCATAGACTTGTTAGGACTTTGGTACGTTTTGGTACTATTTTCCAGTTTCATGGCAAGGGATGAGAACTATAGGGTAACTCACAAAGCTATAACGATTCACTGTCCATTGACAGTTGTCCAGAACATATCATGGTATCTACGTAACTAAAATAAAACTGAAAGGACAAAATGCAGTAATTATGTATTCCTTCACTGCTCTGTGGTGTGAGTGTGTATTATCATTATCATTGAATTTCAGTAACATGTTTATTCATGTGACAGTCTGTCTGCATTGCTTTCCCCTGCTGTTTATTCTTCCCCTTTGAGTTTCTTCTTCATTGCTGCAACTTTTGGTCACCTTATATTCATAATTCTGATAAGAACCACCATGAGGAGTCATTAAATAAGCACTCTGGAAAGTTAAATGGCCAAATAATTGATATTTGGCAGCAGTGTTTTGATAACACACAAAGGAAATGATATGATTTCTTGCCATGTGGATATTGTGTCCGACCCCATGCTACAGCAGTAATGCCCTCTTAGCTTGTAAATATAAGCCTGATGATTATAGTTCTACACTGCAGCAATTAGAACCTGTGGCCTTTTTGCAAGAAAAAGAAGTGAGTGAAAGCAGAGCCAAGGATTAAGTGGTAGAAGCTGAAGAAGGAAGAATGTTGTGCAAAATCCTTGGAGGTGTTGAGACAGGCTCCAGGTGGTAGTGAAGAGTTACCAGATGAGTGGAAAAGTACAGCTGAGGTGGTGAGGGAAATGTCCAAGAAGGTATTTGGTGTGTCCTCTGGACAGAGGAAAGAAGACAAGGAGATTTGGTAGTGGAATGAGGAAGTACAGGAAAATATTCAAAGGAAGGGGTTGGCAAAGAAAAAGTGGGCTAGTCAGGGAGATGAAGAAAGTAGACAGGAGTGTTGGGAGTCTAGGTGAAAAGCAAAGACAGAAGTGGCAAAAAGCAAAGGAAAAGGCATATAGCAATTTGTATGAGAGGCTGGATACTAAGGAAGGAGAGAAGGACTTATATTGTTTGGCTAGATAGAGAGATTGAGCTGGTTAGGATGGGAAATGTGCTCATGAGTGAAGAGCGTGTGCTGAGAAGATGGAAGGAATACTTTGAGTACCTGATGAATGAGGAAAATGAGAGAGAGGAGGATGGATGGAGGAAAGATTGTGAATTTGGAAGTGCAGAGTATTAGTAAGGAGAAAGTGAGGGCAGCTATGAAGAGTGGAAAGGCAGTTGGTCCAGATGACATACCTGTAGAGGTACAGAGATGTTTAGTAGAGAGAGCAGTGGAGTTTTTTAACCAGATTGTTTAACACACTCTTGAAGAGTGAGAAGCCTCAAAAGTTGATTCTGTTCATCTGGGCGTAAGGTTTTCCGTGGGAGAAACGTTTCATCACTCATCCAAGTGACTTCTTCAGTCTCAACTGACTGCAGGTTTCCCCAACCTTATAAACAGTATATTTGCATAATGACCGAAACTATCACCACTAAGTGATGAAACGTTTCTCCCACGAAAACCTTACGTCCAGATGAACAGAATCAACTTTTGAGGTTTTACTTACCTGGATGATTGAGCATGCATCAAGATGCATAACAACTGGTGCAACAACGGGACAATTATAGATCAACACTGTTCCCCAGACGTGGAGTACATGTCTGTTAGATGTCGGCCTTTTTTCCTGCCGAGAGAGCTGTCTGTTGT
>VUQH01075518.1:0-16287 GCA_015106775.1 Etroplus canarensis
CCCTGGGAATACTCTCTACCACTTCATCCAACTTATTTCAGAGTTCCTCTTTCTCTTCTAACTTGCATCCAACTTGTGGGGCATATGCACTAACAACATTCAGCATCACACCTTCAGTTTCCAGCTTCAAAGTCATCATTCTGTCTGACACTCTCTTCACCTCCAGAACATTTCACATGCTCTTCCTTCAAGATTACCCCTACTCCATTTTTCTTCCTACCTACAGCATAGTAGAACAGTTTGAATCCACCTCTGATGTTCCTGGCCTTGCTTCCCCTCCACCTGGTTTCTTGCACACACAATATATCTACCTTCTTTAAAGATGCAGACTTTTTCCCGTACCACTGTGTGAAGAGAGTGTCTTCTAGAAACTGGCAGTAGGTTTCAGAGTTGAATCTGCATCCGTCTTCAACCCCAAAAGGTCCAACAAGCTCATTTTTATTTATTCCAGCCCATACCAGCACCCCACCTCCACCTCGCTGGTGTCTGAGTTGGAGTTGCCCATTGCTGATCCAGCTACAGGCCCATCCATCTGGTCCATCAAGAGTCACTCTCATTTCATCAGTCCAAAAAAACCTTTGAAAAGTCTGTCTTCCGGTATTTCTTGGCCCAGTTTTGATATTTCAACTTATGTGTCTTGTTCAGTGTTGGGGTGGCCGTGGTGCAGAGGTAGAGTGGTCGGCCTCTGATCAGTTGATTGCAGGTTCGATTCCCACTCTGCTGGCCCATGCGTTGATGTGTCCTTGGGCAAGACACTTAACCCCATGTTGCTCCTGATGGCTTGGTTAGTGCCTTGCATGGCAGCTCTGCTGCCATTGGTGTGTGAATGAGTGTAATTGGAAAGTGCTTTGAATGAAAGCGCTATATAAGTGCACACCATTTACCATTTGGTCGGGTTTCAGCCTTTCTTACCTTGGCCATGTCTCTGAGCACTGGACACTCCAGGTACGTTGCAGTTCTGGAATATGAAAAGACTGGAGGATAATGGGTTCTTGGTAGCTTCAAGTTTGATTCTTCTCAAATCGTTGGCAGTTAATTTGTCTTTTTCTCTCAACACTTAGGTATTTGCAATAAAATGTTTGATGGTTCTGTGGTCACATCCTAATATGTTGGCAATTTCAAGAGTGCTGCATCCCTCTGAAAAATGTTTTTTATAGTTTTTGGCTTTTCAAAGTCAGATCTCTTTTCTGGCCCATTTTGCCTGAGGCAAAGAAGCTGCCTAATAATTGTGTGCACCTGATATAGGGTGTTGATTGGACACCCTCCATCATTACACAGATGCACATCACTTCGTATTCTTAAATCCAGTAGGCATACAAGTTTATTAAGCTTGGAGTTTGAAAGTATGCATAAAAATTACAATGTGGTCAAAAAACTCACTTGCCTAATAATTGTGCATACAGTGTAATCCTTGGTTCCACCATCACTCACTTCCTCTTCTTGCTTTCTCAAGTCATCCTACAGACCACCATCCAATGCTGCCTGGCTACAGTCTCCCCCGACACAACCTTGCAGTCTCCTACTTCTTTTCATTTGCACCTCCTGTATAAGATATAGTCCACGTGTGTGCACCTTCCTCCACTCTTGTAGATCACTCTGTGTTCCTCCCGCTTCTTGAAATGTGTGCCCACCACAGCCATTTCCATTCTTTTTGCAAAATCCACTACCATCTTCTAAAAAATTAATGCCAAATCATATCATATGAGTATATGAGAACAGTCTGTTCATACTGTATTGAATAAAAATAAAACATGCACAGAAATGTATCTACAATAAATTGGCACTTTTCCACTTTTAACATAGAGGTTTATTTACAAAATTTACATATCATAAAAGTATACTGAATGTCAAATTACATTATAAGAACAACAACCATGTCTGCTGAGATAAGATTTAAAAATACGGTACTGAGGACATTTTCAGTAGTAGCTGCGTTCACTTCCCAAGCTCTGCACACTAGCTCACAAGACTGATGGCTTATATAAAAGTGGGTGAGTAAATGAGTGATCAACCAACTTAAGTATATGATGGAGAAAATCACTTCATATAGTAATAAGCTAAAATGGTTCAGGGATTTCACCATTTTAAGATGTGAGAATTATGGTATTTTTGGTTAAAAAAAAAAAGCCCTTGAAACATGCCATTAGCTTAATACTCTATGATGAATAGATAGTTACTGTACTAAGACTGTATTGGCAGCTGATGGCAGGGTGCCAATGTGGTCTGCTGGCACCCTGCCTGAACACTCAAGGGTCAATTGGGGCATATCAGCTGGGATTTCAAACAGCATCGAGCTTGACAATTATTTTGAATTATCATTAGACCACACACCAGTCAATCTTTGGATTCCAGGCAGGCAAATGAGGTTCTTCATGTGTTGTGGAAATTTCTACGATCTCAGCTGCATTTGGAGATTAAAAAAGGGAGACAATCAGGTTGGACTACTTTTAACCTTGAAAGTAAATTGAGAGAATTAGCACATTTGATTCCTGGATGTAAGCAACGGTCAATTTAATTTGAAATATCCTATTTTATTTTTAAAATGTCAGTGGCGCTGCTGCTCAGCATTACTGCCTGTGCTTTTAAACCCTCGACCAGAATAGCATGTTTAGTCATCACTCCCCAATTTCTATACATAATGTTTTTCACTGGAAATGACAAGCTGGGAGCCTTAGACACTGACCTCTTATAATTTTCTTCATTTGTAACAAATTATTTCAAACATGAGTTATCTGTTAAGTGGTTTTCTATAACTAAAGGACATGGCGTCTGCCATAGAAGGAACGCAGAACAGCTCTGATAGAGAATACTAATGAAATAAAGGTTCTCCAGAAGGAGTCCAGGTTAATCCTTTAACTCACCATTCATATCTTGGTTTAGGTATTCGTAATGCTTGAAAGTATAAGTGAGTGAATGAGAGAGATGAAACAGTCAAAAGCTGCAGGAGCACAACAAAAAGTCACACACCGCATACCACACACCGCACTTTTGTGTGTATGTCCACACTGCTTTTGTTTGTGTACACACCCAATGAAGCATCTTGACAATTACAGTGTATGGCACTGAAAGCCTGCAGCTACATCCCTGCTGGAGCAGCATCCTGCATCACTCCACTATCTACACAGAGAGCACAGTTAGAGGACACAAACACACACGCACAAGAACTGTACAAACACTGTCACAGGAAGTTGTACTAAAAGTGTAGAGGACAGATGCATACTCAGCTGGGTACAGCAGAGCAAAGCTAAAAGCATTGAAGGGCACAGCTAACACTACCATCAGAATGAGAGTGAGGGAGACAGAAACAGGAAAGAAACAAAACTGACAGCTAATGGTGAGTAAATCAGGTAGCAAAAACCAAACAAAGCACAAACATCAACGTCAACCTTGAGGTTGTGTCAGTAAAGTTTCACTTTAAAGCCAATTGTGCCAGAAGGAATGAGAAAAAGTAAAGAAATAAAGGCTAAAAGAGGAGTCTGACCACCTTCAATGCTTTTGTTCCTAAGAGAAGTAATTTAAATTGATATCCAAATTTTGTGTAGTTGATTAAAAAATTAAGAAGCGAAAACAGAATGACAGGGATAATAGAGAAAGAGCTGATCTGAAACGACCTTGGATGAAGACAAGCAAGGTGTTTGGTAGTGGATGGATGTTGGTGTGTGTGTGTGCCTGGATATAAATCATTATATTTGCTTAGCAAGGCAGAGTGGCAGCGAATCAGATATGAAAAATTAAACACAATCAAATTTCCTTTCTCAGTTATGGATAATATGTACTGGTACCTTACTGGATGCCTTTACCTTAGTTAAATGATTCAAATTATTACAAAAAAGAGCTTTTTTGTCTGCACAGTGTGCAAAATGAATACTCTTTATGCTGAATAGAAGCTGATGCAATTTTAATACGTAAGCCAGCATTCTATTAATTTTGGATTTGTGCAGATATTTTGACAGAAATACATTTCTTTGCACATATTGCTTCTCCTAGTTGATCACTTTAAGTTTGACATTCCTTTTCTTCTGTCATTAAATGGCACGTTTGAAAAGAGGGGTGGAATGTACCCTTTTCAAATGCAGCACAGTAAACCTGTGAGAAGCGATAAAGTTCACAGAGTTTAGCCCACGCTCTACTCTCTAGTGTGCTTTCAGCAGGAAGGGACAACGCAGTTTGTTCTGTCAATGTTCACACAACTGGCTTTACCACTGCCAGTGCGTATTGACTCTGTGGCCTTCACGTCCATTGTGCACACACTTTACTGACTCATCTCACCCACAGATGCATTCAAAGACATTGATTATTTCCGCTGCAGCCCATCCATTTTTCTCTTTCTCTTGGTTAGACTCTCACCTTTACCCTTTCTATCAAAATGTTTTATGTTTATGCTCTTACTCCAATTCTCTTAACAGGGACACTTTGCAAGTAGAAGAGAAGCTCTGCCTTATCTAGTCTTTCCTGTCCAGACAGCCAATCCCTGAGGTCTGATCCAAGTTGGGAGTGTGGATTCAGGAACTGAAAAAGAGTTTTCTAGAGTTCTCTGAGATGGGCAGTAAAGGTTTAGGGGCATAGCTTGGGGTTGGAGTGGGCTGGGGAATTGTTGCTCTGTCACATAAGCCCAGATACCCTCTACTTATTTATTAGCAGCTCAAAGTTCCCAGTTGAGCTCCCCTCACAGATAGTAGCCTAAATTAACATTCTGGAGCTGCAGTTGATGGCAGCAAAGAACAGATGCCCTGGTCAAAGCCACTGAAAATTGCACAGAAACACAAACTGAAGTCTAACTATAAATGTAAGTTTACTTAAACTCATGCATATGAAGTACAGTGTCCCCACAGCTGCACTGACTGAATAAATAAGTGCATGAACTTATAAGGAAAACTGACACAAGACTCCAAGTGTGTGATGATCTACTATTGCTACAAATGCACAGCTGTTGTCAGCACCCAGGGTGCCCTTTAATAAATGCTAACTACAAAGCACAGCATTCAAAACACCTGCAAATCTTAAATTATTAATGTGTTATGAAAAAAGTTTACCTGGAATAATGTAACCCCTTAAAAGTGATGTGAGATATCATGGGAGGTGCTTGTGATTAGGTATTCAGCTATACGCCACTCACATTGTGGGGTGGCTCAGAATATAATACAGATTCACAGCTACACGACTAACAAGTAGGACCAACATACACATTCATGACAAATTCAAGCACTAGAAATAAATAACTCTCCTAAGAATAGGTTCTGTTACAGTGGTATTAGATAAGCAATAACTGCAAAGGTGTCCCTTATAAAGTGCATGATGAGTCTATATGTCCCAATCCCCAAGTGTCATGGTGGAGAGGATCACCAATAGGTTTCTGTAAGCAGATGGCCATCAAACTAACTAACATACCAAATCATGCTACAGTCTCTGGATCAGCTACTCAGGCATGACGTAATACTAGGCATAGACATTGTTACAAAGTTTCTTTTCTTGATCCTAGGTATGAAAAAAAAGCTTGAGGAAATAAATATTGTTTGGAGGTAGTTATTATATAACACTTTGCTCTTGCACAACAAGTACCAAACTGAAAAACCTACCAGCTGTGGATGCAGTGGAGTGCAGCAGGCTGACTACAGTGTTGAACAGTCAAACACAGACTGATTCACAGACTTCAGGTGTAATTTATTTTTTATGACATGTTCTTGAAAAATACCTATTGTCCCAATATAAGTAAAAACTGGCTCTCGCAAGGCAGACAACAAAATAAACTACAAATCCTCTTGCATAAAGACCAGGTGCTCTGCGTGCTTGACAAGCTGAGATTATGACCCATGTCTACTCAGTAGTTTTTTGGTTTTTCTATGTTCCTCTTTTCTGTCTTCTCTTTTCCCTCATCCCTCAACTGGCTGAGCAGATGGCTGCCTTTCCCTGAGCTAAATTCTGAGTTCTTTTTCTATAAATAGGGAGTTCCCCTCTCCCCACTGTTGCCAAGTACTTACTCATAGAGGATCATCTCATCATTGGGCTCCTCTCGCTGAAATATTGTAGGATCGTTACCTTACCATATAAAGAGCCTTGCAATGACAGTTGTTGTTAAGTGGTGCTATGTAAATAAAATAAAATTAAAATCAATTGAATAACCTCAGTACTTGGTTCTCACTAGTTGGACTACAACATTTCCAAACTTACACAGTTCTGACAATATTGTTCACAAAATCTGTCTACAGACAGAACAGGGGCTGTATTGTGTTAATAAATACGGTACTGAACTTCCGCCATTACACACACAGCATCTGATGCAGCTGAATCAGACACAGGTAAGTCTTTACCTACAAGCTGTCTAGTACAAAGGTTGTATAATATCTGATTGCACCTGTGAAAGAACTGACAAATGTCTGATGAATTCAGTGATCAAGTGGGTGTCATGCCTCACTCCTGCACACTCTACTTAAGCAGTTCCCTCTTACAAACTAAACAGGGTAGTTCCCTATATGTTGGAAGAGGGACTATCTCCTGCTGCATGCAACATGTCTGAAAGAGAAACTTTGGAATGGATTCTCCCAAGTTCATGTTTGAAAATGGCTAAGTAAACATCTGCCAAAGTACTCGCCTTTGAGGTAGTTCCAGCAACTGTCGGTGTCTCCAGGATTATATTTTGCCAAGCTGACACATAAAGACAGAATGACTCACAAGGTGAAAATGATACAGTACGTATGCCACTGTTGCTGGTAATCACACACACAGATCAAAAAACACAAACATGCTTATCAAAAAACACAGACATACACACACAAACACGTAGACTATCCACATTGTACATGGCATGGTAGAGAGAATCAATGTGTCAACACAACAAAGCCAGGGTGATGGCCTCCTCTCGGCATGACAAGGTGGAAGATATTGAGTGCCTGCCCCCTGATCCCAGTGTTGGAGGCAGGCCCTCTAGGGAGGAGAGAGAAAACGGAAGCAAGGAGATGGAGTGACAAGAGATGGCAAAAAGTATACAAAGGGAAAATAATGATGGGAAGAGAATGAGACAAGGAAGTCAAAGGTCTAAGAGGCATTGCGTAAGAGACAGAGAAGGGGCAGAGGGAGCAATAGTCTTGAAGTGAGGGAAAGGTACATAAACAGTACTGTATGGAGGAGTTCTTAGATTTTCTGTTGATTGGGTATGCGTGTGTACTCAAAGTCCAACTATTCCTTTAGGTGAAGACATGATGTTATCATGATGACATGACATAATAGACATGGCAAAAGCTTTTACTAAATACTGTGAAGTTCTTATGAAGCAAAGATAGTTGATAGTGTTAAAGTCACACAGCTACATACAAATTCATTCAGCATTTTTGTCCCCAACATTACATAAATATAAAAACATTAATTATTGTTATACTGCAGTACTGCAGTTAGTCATCAACAGTCATCTCAATGCTGCATTGCTTTTTCTTGCTTTTCCATAACACATTACTCTAATCTTTGATGTAATGTAGAGTTCAGGAAAGATGCCTCAAAAGTAGGACACAGGAAGTCTGGTTTATAGAACAAACAGGTGAGGTTTAATAACCAAAGCTGATACAATAGACAAGAATCTAATGAACAAACTAATACATAGGGTTTTTGGTGAAAGCTCAAAAAGAAGCTCAAATAAAAGAGGTCTCAAAATCTAAAAGTACAAAACTGGAATACTGAAGACAGCATGCGGAACATGGGCAACATGAGGAAGAACACAGGTGACAAAAACTGAGAGGGAACACAAATGACTGACAAAGAACAGAAAGAAAAAATACACACAGAATGGGGCTTTTTCCTTCTACATGTGCCTTGGATTTCTGTGATACAAGAAGTGCATTGCCACTGCAGTAGGAATATATAACTGTGCTATATTTGAATATCTATATGAGTTTGCATCTGACGGCTATGGGGCGAACTCCCCATTACAACACTGCATTGCGGAGGATTCCCCTGGAATTCCTCTACTCTGTACCAAGCACACATACATTAGATGTAACTTTTTCCAACACCCTCTGTGTCTGGTTTCATCATACACTTCCTGCATGCAGAAAGACATGGACATGCTGGTGTGCAGAGTGAGGGATCTGTACATCTGAATGAATCCTTACACTTCTGGGAACATAGTTTAAAGTGAAAAATATGAATTCGTAATTACAATGAAAATAAATAGAGGTGGCATCTGCACAGATACAAAGAAAACAACTTGTACCAAATATAAAAAAAATATGCATGAATGTGCATAACTGCCTGGAAGGGTGTGGTCACATATACATGTGTGTTTGTCCTGAACATCTACAGCAATGTTTGTGCGCATCATTTCGTGTTTACCACTGAGTGTATGCTTCATTTTTGTTGTAAAATTTGGTTTTGTGTACAGCATTTTCTACATTGTGTATACCTACAATATTTGTACGTTTGCTCTGCTTAGAATAAATAGGTGTGTGTGCCTATGTGTGAGTGTACATGTGCCTGTGTGTGTTATGGAATGCAGCTGGCTTCAGATCCTCGATACTCCTGCTCTGAGAAAAGAGGGAGGCAAGGATAAAAACGAGCGGGTCCAATCCTCTAAAGCTGAGGACTGTGTTTGTCAGAGTGAATTTATTTATCACAGATGCCAGGGAAATTAGCATTGAAATGATTCTGGTGACAGACTCAGCCTGGATATCTCTGATGGCAGACACCCAAAATGTTTATGTTTACAGAACTTGTGGGGAGAGTAGAAAGGGATGGCGGTGTGAGAAAGAGTAAGCAAGTTAACAAAAAAGAAGAAGACGACTGAGGTATTGAGAGATAAGAGAGGTAAGATTAGGTTGCATAGAAAGCTAGGACAAGAAAATTGGAAGAAATGCTGAAAAGAGATAAAATATGTAAGAAGACAGAGAAAAAGAACAAGACTCTAGAGGACGAGCTTCACTGTAGAAATAGTTGAATTGTGACTCACACTTGATAAGGACTTCAGCTAAAAAAGAGTGTGCTCCTCCTACACAGAGGGAGTGAGAAAAGAAGAGCATACAAAAAAGAATAACAGAGAAAGATACTTGTCTTTGTATGGGAGAGATGGCCATAGACAAAAGATTCTGGAGAAGAAAAAAATGTAGGGAGTGGGGTTAAAAAAATAATATATAAAAAAGTTTTGAGAAGAACAGCAAAGAAACATGGTCAATGTAGTGGAAGACATCAAAATGAAGGCTTCTAAAATGAAGTGACAGAGAGAACACGTGAGAAAAGGAGCACCAAAGAGTGGGTAAATTAGGTAGAAAAGGTGTGGAAAAAGAGGCACAGACATGTATATGAAGTAGGCACACCTTCTTTTATGTGCACTGTAATTTAATCCCACCTATCAGCCTCTTCTTTTATTTATTGACCTGCGTATCACAGTATGCCTACCTACTGAGCTGCACCGCTGGCTATAGAAGACGAAAGAGAGATTAAGTAGACAAATGCAGAAGAATAACAGTGTCAAAGGAAGACATGGATGAAGAGAAGTAATAAAGGGAGGGGAAAAGAGAGGACATTTGCAAATTTGCTTCTGGAGAGTGTTGCCATGGTAATAGATACACTAGTGGCTAAGTACGAATGTGTGCATATAAATCGATGTGAATTCCTGCTATTTAGTACAAATAAATATCTCAATTGAATTTTTTCATTTAGTACACCTAAGCTTTTAATGTCAGGGTCTGTCATAATAATCCCAACCTCTCAAACACATTCATGAAGCTTATTATGTGTGCAGACGTCCCAGCTGGCATCAAGGCAATCTAATTGCTAATTCGAATGTGTGTTTTCATAGAAAATGAGTCAAGTCAGAGTTTCTCTTAAGATTCATACAGCTTAACAGAGTCTTTGGGTATGATTCATTAATAAGAGATGAAATGAAACTCTGCAGATAAAACCTGAATTGCTATGATGTCTGACTGTGACTAAACAGTGAAAGATTGCAAAACATTCTTCATTATAGGAGCTCGACTGTAAGCAAATCCATAGGGGATCTATGAAAACCTTATTAAATCATGCAATACAGCTTCAAATTAACCACTTAGCCTCTTCATTTGTTTTGATTATTCAAGAAATCAAAAGCTTCAACTAATGCTGTTTTGGGCCAGGCAATCAGGCAAATAATTGTTTGCTGTACACTGGCCAATACCATCATCCAAATTTGCACTAATAACATAATCAGTGCACACACTAATGCAAAATTACCCCAAATGCAGACTTAAAAGTGAAGCGAAGCCAACAAATTTTAAATGCTTACACAGTACCGCATTAAGTATGACTTTTTTTCAACAAATCAAATCATCTACATTTACCTTAGGTTGTGTTTAAATGAGATAAAGCATAAGTAGCTGAGTAAACAATCTGCACACATAATCGTCTGATGCTAAGATGGTACAACGTAAATCCCTCACAGGCTCGGATATATAATTTATCCCTCTGTTTACCTCTGATTTAGCAATTAAGCAGCATATTAAAGAGACAAAAACCCATCTTGCATTGTTTTTTTATGAAAAAAAAACTTGCATAAATAAAATACTACAATTAATAAACAACTCATGGGGCTACAGTTTCTTCTGCGCCTTGCATGGCCACAGTTTTGTGAGTACTGTAAAAGAGGTAAATTGCTGCGTAAGCACTCTGCAAATTTAACTCTATGTTCTTTGGCCACTCTTCCTGTTTATTTTCAGTTTTATTATGGTAGGCTAATTAGCCACTAGCTTATGAGTGGAGCCTGGATGTGTAGTCACTCTCTCCCTCTCTCTGCAGTGATTGCAGCAATGCTTGGGTGCTTGGGAAGAGGAGAGGATGTTTCTGGGTCACCAGCTGCCTATGTTTTCTGCAAACACAGCAATGCTAGACCTCACCAGCTGTTTTTTCTCACCATCTCTATCTCTTCAAACTTCTTCTCATGCTTTCACTCTGTATTTTTTTTTTCATTTTCTCGCTACATTTCTCCATGCTGGTTCCAGATGCTTGCCTACGGCTAAAAGAAAATTAACTGTCTCTTCTCTTACTACGGCCCTACCACTGTGTGTAATTTTGTTTGCATAGCAGAGATAAGACAGACTTAGGCAAGTCTGAAACATTAGGACACATTGATCATTAGTGAGAGGGTAAGCAAGAGAGACAGAGAAAGAAAGTGAGACAGCAAGAGGGACATGGAGAGGAGACCGAAGCAGTCTTCTATCTTTCTCTTGGTTTTGGCTGTGGCGTTATCAGTAGGGTCTGTTGATCATATAGAAACATGTGATTACTCTATATTTTCCAATTAATTTAATTACCACTCAATGACCTTGCAAATGAGGCAGAGACAGAAAGAGAAAAAGGCAGGGTCGTGAAAAATGTAAAAAGGATCAAAAGAGGATGGAGAGAGAGCAAGAATGCAAATGAAACTGGGAAAAGAGTAATTGGACAAGTGTGATAATTCTAATCCTACAGTAGTTAAATATGCATAAATGGGATTTAATCCATTGGGTGACACATGCATATAGCCAAAGTGGTAATAACAGTGTGTTTTAATGTATGTCCCATTAAGACTGCCTGCTGATATTTGAAATGTTAATACATACAGTCTGTGTGTTTGTGCTAAGCATCTAAAAGTATGTGCTAGCTTCACTGATGAATATGGATAAGTGTGTAAAAACAGGACGGGGGCAGAGTTAAGTGTTATTGTGTAACTACAATTAATTGCCTCACTAACAAAAGAAGAAAGCAATGTCATTAGTTAACTGTTGTTTAGAACTGGTGCTATATAAATAAAACATTTTTTTTAAAAATGCAGTCACTTTAAGGCACTTTATATTATAAGGTAAAGACCCTACAATATTAGAGAAAAACCCCAACAACCTGATGATCTCCTATGAGCCAGCACTTGGTGACAGTAGGAAATAACTGAACCTTATCAAATCATCTGCAAATGGTCACATAGCTGATTCGCAACAACTGTTCTGAGAATTTATGAAATACAAGCAAGGTTTGAAATTGGTCTACAGTCATTTAAGATGCCTGGGCTTTTAAGTATTTGTCTGTGGTACACAGACTTTTAATAAATATAAATCAATCATATTTAGTATAAATACATGAATTAATAGTAAAACTTCTGTGAATACTCTTGTGGGGATGGTTTCTCTGACATGTTGATGGCTCAAAGTAAATAAATTATAGATAAATAAAGAAGTAGTCTAAATAGATAAATAGCTATTAAACTTGCTGTACTTACTAATAAATCTGTAGGAAGGCTGTGAATAATTATTTCTCTATTGGATACAATTTTATTTTTTAAGAAATTCATTAAGTCTTTACTGCTTAGAGCTATAGAAATACAAGGCATAATAGAGCTTTGACTCTTAGCCTGTCTACTGTGCTGAAAAGAAACGTGATATTGTTTAAGTTTCTTCTATCTGTGACTAGTAAGATGTCCTAGCTTTAGCGAGGCCTTTTGTTATATAATAACAGACAATTTTGCCATGCATGATGAAGATCTTCTAAATCAGTGGAACACCTTTTCCTCTGCTGCTTATGGGATATATATTTTAAGCCACAAAATGTGAATCATGTCAGGGAGTCAAACCTCTCTGATTTGTTGCTTTGTTTATCTAAGGAGCCACAGTATCCAGAGCTGTACACTGTAAGGTTAAAAAACTATTAACAAAATAATCAATGGGTACTTTATTATTCCCCAAAGGAAATGTTTGTTTTAGCCCATGCCTTTAAAGAAAGTAACAGTAGAGGATTCCCTTAAATTCAGCTACAGCACTTTTCATTCCTGTAGCTGTTTTGCCAGTTCTTACAGGTCTACACTCCAAATATAATCTTGATCAATATGTTCTGAGTTCTGAGCTAATCTCTTCATAGTCCAGAAAAAAAGCAAACACATTCAAGAGAGAGAATTAAGGTCATATTTATCTTTCACCCATGGATATTAAATCAAACTGCCCACACAATGTTAGACACACCAAACAGATTAATGGCTTCTTACACATAGATACTGGATGAAGCCATACAAACGCAAGTGAAACATTTGCAAAGTTCTACACTGTAGAAGATAGACACATGAAAAAATGAGATAGTAATGCTTAAAGGCAACACTAGGGGCCAATTTGAATTTAAAAACAAGCGATCAATCACTTCAAGCAAAGATTATCATTTCACTCACACGCTCTGAGCCAAGGCTGGTAAAAAAAATGTTAAGCAACCTGACAGCAGCCAATATGCCCTTGAACACACTTCACACTATGCCACAGTTCAGTAAATCTACTGGGAACAGTTAAAGCATGCTCTAGCAGCACCACCATGCCATGTCTCAGGTCTTCAGTAAAGAAATATAGAAGTTTGCTTTTTAACAGCTCAATATCTCAGGCACTTCAAAGTACTCTGATCATGTGTGACCCTGAATAGATATTTCTTACCAGACTCAGACTTTCTGCAGGTATTTTCTGCTGAGCTAGCGAAGGCTTTACACTATGGCAATTTATTCATGCATTATTTACAGTTTGCCTCTTGCTTGTCAAATCTTAAATGAAGATGGTATTCATTAAATTGTGCATGTTTTCAAATGATCCTAGATAACTTCCACTTATTTACAATTTTATAGGCTTCTCTGAGGAAGTAAGTTGCATGTTTACAGTTAATTAACTTTAAACGGCTGTTGTATGCACCGTCAGTTTAGTGCCCCTTAGATGTTCTTGCTGAGCGTCAGAGCTCTGTATCAATGCTCTGTCTATCAGAGAACACATTACAGCCCCTCTCAACCACAAACACACAAAATGCTTAACACGACTGTCAATCCACCAGTAAATGAAAAAAAGAAATAAAAACACTACTTCTGTCATCAATATCACTCACTCATATTACTGACTACTGACTATGACTCGTGAACTTGTGGGAATATGCCCAATTGTCTACTATGTCTACTATGTTATTGTTTAAACATATTTAAACTTATGTTTCTGTTACACAATTCTTTAAATACTTAAGTTTTATGCTTTCTCTCTTTCTCTCTGATGTTATCAGTGATTCACATTCATCACAACAGGTTGGGACATCTGCACACAGGTTTCAGCAAGTACAGATAAATTGATTTACTTCTTTTGGGCTCACTGTATAATTTTTTAAAATTAATTCTGGTGCAATGCCTCCACTAAATGCACTTGTTTGTTGATATTCCGCTGCAAATGTGTTTTTGCATTTTAAGTAGCTTGGGCTTCACAATACAAAATAATGTATGTGTACAATTTGTTTTCACATCCATCTCCTGAAGGGGGAATTTCTGCAATTACAGAAAAGTTCAGCGATAACTGACTATTTCAATTATCACTGAATGATGGGGAACAATGAGTAAAAACCCATATCACAGAGAAAATATTATTCTATATAGATATACATGTTAAAATATGTTTGTGTCTTTAGAGTAGATTCTGTTTGGTCTACCTGTCACAAGTGTCATGTCCACCCTTTGCAAACTTGCCAAAACCCATATCCAAAAATCCAGAGAACCCAGTCAGCTCCTATGGTGCCAACAATATTTTCAATGACACCATGTGACCCTGACCTTTAACCCAACAACCTCAAAAATGTTATCAGTTCTTCTACTCTTCATAGCAATTAAGTACACAAAATATGCTAGGATCCAACAGCCCAGCTCTTATGACTGTAACAAGAATTTCATCGACTCTGTGTGACTTTTACCTTTAAACCCACAACCTCACAAATGTTATCAGATGTTCTACTCATTGTAGATATTAACCACCCAAAGTTTGGTAAAGATCTAGCAAACAAGTCAACTCCTGCAGTGGTGGTAAGATTTGAAATGGACAGATAGACGGTTGAATGGATGGACAACCCAAAAATATAATGTCTTTTGTTATTATTTTTTCAGTGACCTCTTCTCCACCACAGCTTTAAATGGGTCCAATCTATAGCCGGTGACAGAAGCAGCCTTCCTAATCAATTTATTCAGTCTGCTGGGGTCACCAGCTCTGATGGGTCTCCCTCAGCAGACCACAGCAAAGTACAGTGCACTTGCCACAACAGACTGATAGAAAATCTCTAACATTTGAGAGCACAGTCCCTTGTGGTGCTCCTGTACCACAAATCATCAAATCAGACAGATCACTGCTCAGTCTTCTATAATGCAGCCTGTTTGTCAGATAGTTAGTAATCTACAGTAAAAGCTGGCGATATGTATACTGATATTTCCTGTAGCTTTTCCTGCAGCAGCTAGCTTTTGTTGATGCACATGAGGAATTCAAAGAAGGTGATCCTCACTGTGCAGACATTACTATCTGGATGGGGCCAGGTTCTCTGTGGCTTGTAGATGAGTGCATTATTCACTCCCAGATTTGGAGTATATGCAAACAACAAGCAATGTTTTCACTTCCACTCTTACATGGACCAAGAGTATCGATAGTCAGTAGTCATTAAGCTCTGATGGAGTTAACTTCTTCAATACAGGGACCAGACAAGATGTTTTCCACAGCACCCAAATCTTCTTCAGATGTGGGTTATAAATGTGACTTAGGATCACAGACAGCTGGCAAGGGCAGGTCCTCAGAACTTTGGGGCTGATGCCATCAGGACCTGCAGCTTTAACCTGTTGTACTCTGTCCAGCTGTCTTCTACACTAACCAGAAGTCACAGTTAAGCAGAGGGTGTTTGTCAGAGGTGGGTGGGTCTGATTAAAAGAGTTCACTTGGGGAGAAGAAGTGGAGAAGGACAAAATCACTGAAAGTAGTGAAGGTCAGGATGTGTGGTAAAGGAAGCATCAGCGTTTTTTTTTTTTTTTTTGTTAGTGCTCCTACTGCTCTTTCCATGAAGTGTTTATCCTGTAGTCTGATTCTAATCTTGCTGAAGTTTAAGAAACAGACTACAAGATAATCACAATTCCAATACTCTTTATACTGCATGTGAAAGGGAATACTACTGGACTACTGGACAATAAGCTGGACTTCATCCGACTCCAACGAACTTCACGGCGTGAGTACAGAGACTGCTGTGTCCTTGTTTTCACAGAAACATGGCTCAGCGAGAGCGTTCCGAACGCCGCCATTCAGCTCGCCGGGCTAACTGTGTTTCGTATGGATAGAAATGCTAACAGTGGGAAGACTCGTGGCGGCGGTGTTTGTATTTATGTAAACACGGAATGGTGTAAAGACTCTGTGCTTGTGTCTAATCACTGCTCATTGGTTGTGGAGTTCGTGGCTGTTAGATGCAGACCTTTTTATTTATCCCGTGAGTTCACTACCGCCCTGATTATCGGAGTGTACATTCCTCCCAGCGCTAATGCTAAGAAAGCTCTGTGTG
>VUQH01075520.1:0-12652 GCA_015106775.1 Etroplus canarensis
ATAGAAAGCATTTTTACATCAATCATCTGTCTTGAAATAAGCTGCTTTTTCAATGGGTAATTGCATAATTGCATGTTACTTTATGTGTGGGTGTTACGGATTGTTAATGACGGTTTTGTTAATTCATGCTTAAAACCTTTTATCACTGCAGTGAAATTTTGCGAGACTCTGCATCTCAGCTCTAAGCACAGTTTCAGAAATGTAAAATGTGATTCCTGCCAGGTATGGAGTCACATAATTAGCCTTTAATGGGGTATTTCAAAATGTGCAGAAAAACAGTTTTCTTTTGTCATTTCATACTAATTAGTCTCTCAGTTACTTTGCAGGCAATATAGTCAGTATGGAAATTACTTACCATTTTATCTTACTCCATAGCTGCATGGCAGCTCTGTACAAAGCCTGGGAATTGGGATGAATTTTTTTTCCTGGCAAAGATAGGCACAGACATTTCTTGGAGGATTTCTGGTGCCCTTTAGGTAGAACAATGATCTGATAACTGTTTTTGTGCATGCACGAGTTTATGTGTTCACAATTTGGCTACAAAAACAGAAGATTTTCAAGAATGTTCAGAATGTTTCTTTCTTAAATGTCACATATTGCTATAAAGGTGGAAAATGAAAACGTCCTGGAATAATGACATGCATGAATTTATTCTCTCTGCTACAGTTATTTGAATTACTTATTTTTACTACTAGAGGGTGATTATAGGGATAGAAACTTTGTCCTGTCAGTCTGTCACATTACAGATTGAAATATAATGCTGAGCCCAGGTAATCATGATAACTTTGATTTTCCCATGACTTCCATATGCTTGTGCCAGCAAGTCAAAGTTTTTACTTTTACTTTCATTCATGGAGATCTAGCTGACATTAATTTCCTGATATTTCTGTACAGAAAATCTCAGTTTCAAATTCATGTTGTGTCATAGTCTGTGAGTTTTGTAGGTTTTGCATTTAAATTTGTGTTATGTTTGGGTGCTTTATTCTAGTGTGTCATTTCTCATAAGCTTAGTTCTGTTCCTTGTTTATTTTTTTGTAATCCATGTGGATTTTGGGTTGTGTTTAAAAAGTTATTGTTTGAGTTTAGTTTTCTCAAGTTTCTTGTGCTTTTGATTGTTTCTTCTGCCTCCCTTGTGCTTTCCCTGCCTGTTGTCATTGAGTCTCTGTGTGTAGTTTTGTTCATTGTGCATTTCCTGTTTTACCTAAATGGCCCTCTGCATCATGTGCATTGTGTTTATTTTTACATCCTGTCTCCCCTGATTCCCCGATTGATGTCACCTGTGCTCCTCTCCCTTCAGTTCCTCATTTGTCACTTGTCTGTGTATATGTAGTCCTGTCCGGCAGTGAGCGGCAGTGAGCGTTCAGTTCGTTGGGACTTGGCTTGGGAACCAGAGAGTTACCGAGTGCTGCTGGTTCAAGACGCACTCAGAGCACTACATGTGTGGAGGCTGGAAGCCGGAACCAGAAAAGCTGCAGAGAACTGGCCTTCAAGGCCCGCGTGGACCACTATATATGGAGAGTGGACTGAAAGCTGGAGAGGTGTCGGTTCACCCACTGAGCACTGCCAAGTTGCCCTTCAGCATGGTACCGAAGCCCTAAATTGCTCCCTAGCGCCTTTAACGGGCAGCCATCTTACTCTATCACCTCTCCACCAATGTATGTCTACGGGTTCTGTCTGTGCATGTGTGTATTTCAGACCTGCATGTAAAATTGTGTATATATAAAAATGGGGTGTAGAACTTGAATTTCCCCTGCTTGTGGGATTAATGAAGGTTGTCTTCTTCTTACATCCTTGTGATTAGGTTTCTTGTTTTACTGCTCACTATAGAATTAGTGATTTTTTTGGACTTTGTAAATCAGGCAATAAGGGGCTCCCTATCTGTTTATGTGGTCTGTCTACTGCATCTGCATTTGGGTCCTCCTCCTGTATGTGCCTTCACTTGACAGATTGTGTCGATGGACGATGATGCCAGAGATTGGTGATGGTCACAGTGACTGGTGATAACCGGCTAGTCAAGGTGATTTTTTTTAGCTCATTTCCCATTCATTAGATCATTATTTCCATTATTATGAAATTCATGATAAATTGAATCTGCCTTGCTAGAGATTAATGTCATGTCTCCAAGCATAATCAACACCCGAAATACAGATGTGTCTGGGTGTATGCAGGTCCACACACACAAGTTAATTCTTGGACTTCTTAGATTGGTAAACTTTGAAATGAATGCGTGAGATTGTGGAGCAGCGACACTGATCCATCGTAATGAAATGACAAGAAACAAGAGGAGGATATTGTTGAATCTAGAGCTTCTTTTAAAAAATAAAAATTGGAGTAACTTAACTGTGCACTTGCAGAGACGCCATCTAACTTGTCTCCTTAAATTTTTTAACATTGATTTTTTTTTTTATCTGCAAAAACTCCTCTGTGTGTTGGGAAGTCCACAATGGAGAGCATAGGAGAGGCAGGTGAACTATTTTATTTTATATTGACAAAAACAAACTGGATGATACAGTCAAGTCAAGTCAAGTTTATTTCTAAGCACATTTTAAAACATCGTTGACCAAAGTGCTGTAGAGCAGACAGAACAAAACAACATAAAACAGATAAAAAACATGAATAATACAACATAGTTAAAAAGTTATGAGAACTCAGTCTGGTTTAAAAACCAAAGAATAAAAATAAGTTTTCAGATGAGTTTTGAAAATGTCCAATAATGAGGAGGTCCTAATGTGAAGGGGAAGTTTGTTTCACAGTTTGAAAGCAGCTATTGCAAAGGCCCGATCTTCTGTTTTAATCTGGACCTCGGTACATCTAAGAGCATCTGCTCAGCAGACCTCAATGATCTTGTGGGAATGTGCAGAGTTTAAAGATCAGAGAGGTACTGAGGTGCCAACCTGTGCAATGATTTAAAAACTAACAATAACATTTTAAAATCAATTCTAAAACTGACTGGGAGTCAATGTCTTGCTTGTGTGTGCCAGTTAAAAGTTGAGCTCTTGAAGATATAAAAGTAAAGAGCTAGCAGATGCTGTGACTTTTGAGCATTTTAGCCATTCATTAGTTAAATCATGTCAACATGTAAAAGTCTCTTTACACTGGAACTCCCAGTGTGTGTTTCCCTCTCACATGTAGGTTAGTGAGGTTTGTTTTTTTTTCATTTGGGCACACATTATCAGTTATGGAGGGTCAGTAGTGCTACTATAATGCCTGCACCCGGTGGTGATGTTATAGGACACTGATGTCACAGGGGGGTAGCTAGACTATAAAGATCATTCAATCCTATTTCAATTGTGAATGAATTTGGTATTTACATTCAGGCTCCCACTGAGATAAATTGTAAAGACATTGGTGATTCTTAATTCTTCATTTATATCAATCATCTGTTTGAAAAAATATTTTCCAATCCTTTATTTATGACCAAATACCTGTAAAACGAAAGCCATTCTAATCAGCCTTGTAGCACATACAAATATACAGTGTATGACTACAATGGCTACTAAATATCACATGTTGTACAGAAGAAAACAAAACCAATGGATGTAGTGAATTTCCATTGATAACTGCTGCTTAATGTCTGAAAAACACAACATTTCTATTCCGGGATGAGCTTTCTGAAGGCGCAGGAGCTATGAAGTATTTATTGGAGCTGTCACTGCCTAGCGTAGGAGGATCTCTGTGGTTGGGTTGTCCACTCAGTACTGCTGTTGTAGCCATTAAGTTCTATTGTAATTAAATTATAGCTGAAACTAAAGCAGCTATTAGCAAAGACAGAAATTATAGAAGATATTTATCTATAACAATGCCAAAAGTAATATGTTAGGATTTCCAAACAAGGTTGGTTCAATTATGTTTTTTGTTGTTTTGGTTTTTTTTAAAGTCTGGCTTTTTTAAGACTTGGAAGAAAATCAGGGTTATACTATATCACTAATATTTACTACTGAAATGAAAACATTTGACAGAAATGTATCTCTGTGTAGATTAATTAAACATAATAAAACACAAGTGATTTAAAAAAAAATCTTTTCTCAAGTCTGGTTCCGCAGAAATCTGCTTATAGTAATCTGAACAATAAATTCTTCATTAAATAAAGATGATTGCCATGTCTCATTTCGTTTGGGTTCAACTGTGGTTCATCAGCTCTAAACTAGATAGATCACTGACTTGTACAGACAACCTCTGGGCCCTGTGTGTGTCTGTGTATATGTGAGTCATTCCTGACTTTCCTTCACTCTTGCTCTTTCTCTCCACTCCTCTCACCTCAAAAATGCCTATTCTCTCTGCCAGGAACTCCTTGTTGTGATTAATATTGTTGGGAGTAGTAGCCTACAAACTGTCACTATGGAACTGTTAATGGCAGATATTTTTGTATTTGCTTATATAAATCAATTTTCCTCTGTGTGTTTTTATCTGTGACCTGTGCATGTGTCTCCTTGGGTAAACATATGTATATACAAAGGTGTATTCAGTATTAGTGTCCTTTTCTATTGCCAAGGTAGCTGACAACACTGTCTACCATGTTTTTTCCCAACGCAATTTTCCACCTGCCTTCACTTTGTAAACAGGTGGGTAGACTTACAAAGGGGGGTTAAAAGGTTAATCGGCTCTTCCTTAGTGACTGCCCAGTTCCTTCATGAAAGGCCTTACCTGCCATGTGTTTGCTAATTGCTAAAACCTCAGTGACCAAAATGTTACAGGGACCTTTAGTCACCTTTAATATCATGACCTTTTCCTATCCTGCATCTCAGAGTCAATCAAAGGAAAGAATATCAAAGGTTAATTGTGGCAGGACAATGTAAACCTGCAAGACTTGCATTAGCCCATATGGTGCAATTCGAAGGCAGAACTAATTTTAGATACTTCAGCTGTGTTAGTTCTGAAAGAGCTAATTATACAGAAACAACTTTCAGTGAAGTCTATGGGAGGCAAAACCCTCCAAAATGCTATTACACACCACCACGTGTAACTTTTGACAGTAGCTTTGAAAAAAAACCCATCATTTTTAACTCTGTCTGTTGATTTTGTTATAGAATTAGGTCCCTAAGTGTCTGGATCATGATTATTTTTGTTGTAATTTTAAAAATTAAATAAAAGAGTCAATATGTGATCCAAGTGCAGACTTTTAGCTTTATTTCAAGAGGCTTGACAAAATATTGGCATTGGCCATTTAGGAATTACAGACATTTTAATACACAGTCCCCCATTTTTAGAGGCTCAAAAGTAATTTGACAATTGACTGACAAGCAGTTTCATGGCCAGTTAAAATTAAGCAGGTAAAAGATATGGAGTTGAATCCCGTTGTTGAACTTCCATTTGGTAGCTCTTTACTGGAACTCTGAATATTAGCTCCAAAAAATGTTGATGCTAGTGAAGGAGGCTGTCTGATAACCAAAATACAATCATAAAAAACTTTGGTAATGGCCAAAACAAACATCTGTTATTTTCTGAATAAGACGGAATGCACTATCCAGCTCAGGAAGGCCAAGTTAGACTTTGCCAGAAAACATCTAATAGAGCCTGCCCAGTTCTGAAAAAAAAAAAAAAAATCTTTGGAAAGAGGAAACTAAGATGAACTTGTCCCAGAAAAATGGGAAAACAAAAGTATGAAGAAGGAAAGGAAGAGCGCATAGGCCAAAGCGTAGCACATCCTCAAACATGGTGGAGGCAGTGTTATGGCATGGGCATGTATAGCTGGCAATTGAACGAGATCACTAGTGTTTATTAATGATGTGATGGCTGACAGAAGTAGCAGGAGGAATTCTAAAGTGTACAGGACTATGCTTTCTGCTTGGATTCAGCCAAATGCTGCAAAACTGATTGGATGGTGCTTCACAGTGCAATTAGATCAAAGCATATTGAAAATGAAACTTAAGTGTTTCTCAAAGTAAAGAAATAGGATATTCCTCAATGGTCAAGTCAGCCACATGATCTCAGCCCAATAGAGAATACTTTCTGGTTAATGAAGGCAAAACTGAAGGCAGAGGACATCCACAAACAACCAGCAATTGAAGGAGGCTGTGGTAAAGGTCTGGCAGAGCATCTCATAGAAGGAAACTCAGCATTTGGTGATGACCATATATCTACACATCAGGGAGTCACTGACTGCAAAGGGCTTTCATCCACATATTAAACACTCTGAAAATTGGGAGCTATAAAATTAGCAGTAATTTCTAAACAGTTAATTTAATTCTTTTGTTTAAGAGCTTCAAAAGTTCTGTGAAGGAGTGCTTAGTGAATATTTACTTAAAGATTTGTAGTATGTATGAGATTCATTTTAAAGGATGACTGGTCCCCATTGATTGAAAATGGGCACTAAACCCTGGCTTTTTGAGTGTAGTACATATCAGAATGTATCAGAGATAGAAATTTGATGATGAAACCTCTTAGCTGAATACACACAGCAATACTCATTACATTGCTTTTGTGTAACAGTGCCTTGTGTTCATAAAGAATGTTATGCTTTATGTGTGGCATTAATAGCACCTATTGTTGTTCATTTCAAAAAAGGTTGGGCCTGATTGCAGTCGCTGTCCACATCCAACACTCAGAAGAGATTTAAGAGCATCTGTAAAATTCAGTGATTCTCATTTTAAGACTGGTCATGCTTTCATGCACTTTTCATGTCTCCACAATGACAAAGCATGGTTGAAACATACACAACAAAGATAAACCTAATGCAATATTGCTGCTACTCTATTTACAATACCGTGCAAAAGTCTTGAGACACTCCTCATTTTTTAAGAAATATTTTGCTTCCGAGGAGCGAGACTCTCATATAATTCCTAAAAGCAATAGCTCTCCAGGCTTTCTGAAGGTCTTTCAAAGTTTTTCTTTTGACATTGGCCGCTTTTTGACTTATTATCAGTCCAATTTTTTTACCTGATAATTTCAAAGGATTTTTTTTGTTATATTTGTTAACTCCTAGAAAGAAGCCTGAAATCTATTGACTTTGAAGCTCATTAGAACTGTACAAACACTGTTTTTGCCTTATGCGCTTTATATGCATTTATGTTTGTACATGTTTCAGTAAATCATTAAGTCTGCTTCCCATCATATTATCATATTGATTTTCACTCGGATGGGGGCAGCTATCACTGACTGGCTTTGCAGGGCAAACCACTCAAACTCACAAAAAATCCATCTAAAAGAAACTCATACTCTACACACAGCCACACATCAAATGCAGCTGAATTTATATCAAAAGGATTTATTTTTGAGTATCATGCTGTAGTTGTTTTTGGTATTCAAATGACCAACAGTATCTTATTATAAAAACTGACCTAGTACAAAATGAGTCCGGTATTGCTCAAAGGAGAGAGAGAGAGAGAGAGATGCTTTTATTCATTTTTGCACTGATTTGCTCACTTCTGAATTCAGTCTCTTCAGCTCTTTATCATGTTTTAGCCCATCAGTCTTCTAACTGTGCAGCTCTGGCTGGACACCAGTGTTTCCCCTGAGTCTATTTTCTTGCTTGGTTAACCTTGAGTCCATGTAGCTTCTTGAAGAATCAGCGAATAGTGCTTTCCCCTTACTCCCTCATTTTAACTCCTTGTATATTAGCTCAGCATCCAAAAATGCACACTTAGAGATTCAAGTCTAAGCTGGTGTTGTACCATAAATTGGGTGGCTGGTATAAGAGCTGGTGAATGTACAGTGCTGATGGAAATGATAATACAATATACTTAACAATGCAATCCACTGTGAATAAGCTATCGGTGGCATATGGCAGCAATCTGTAGAAATGTGTCTGATCCTCATACACGTTTTAAACAAATTTTTTGTATGAACTCCTGCTTTTCTGTCTTCATACATTAAACATGAATTCCCAACTTGTGGAAAAATCTATAGGTATATATTTGTGCACATACACGTGAGAGAGGGAAAAGAATTAGTTAATCTCTGAGGCAATCCATTCACATTACCTTTTCAAATTTATTTTGAATATTTCCACATGGAAGCTATGAGTATATACAGGTGACAATGATCTCAGTCAACTGAGTCTATATTTTTTCTCAGATATGATTCAAGTATCATAGCTTACTGGTAGCTGGGGAAATGCATTCAATCACCTGCTGACTGATTACTTCAATTTACGATGTGATGGTGGTTTTCTTTAAATCTCTCACTGGATTCAAATATTTCTTGTGGTATAGGAGAAGCTACCTTCATTTGCTTTGCTCCAGCACTGGTATTATATTATTATAATTAACTTAATCCCAGCTTGCTTTTTCATGTTATTACCATTTCATGTAGTTTACTCTTTGTCTGATCAGTATCTCTGAAGGAATTTGAACTGAATGTAAAATGTAAAATGTTCATAGAGCTGCTTAAATAATTTATTTGCAATCATGTGAGTCAAGTTAGCAAAAGTACCTCTATGAATGTATATAGATATAAATGGGAAGCACAGATCACATTAGATTATGCATGTGCTTTATACAAATCAACAGAATGCAGTCTCCATCTAGGTTGGGGGGAGGCTAGTAAAATTGTATATATGCTTGCTAATCAAAATGTGATTCTCATGTTGAGAACTAATACATTATTTCTGCACTGTGTCCTTGCTTTCTAACCGACCACAACTGATTTTCTCAGAGTAGAAAGATATAAATAATCATTTGATTGTGTATCCCAGGAAATTTAAATAGCACTGAAGAGGTGTTTCTTTTTTTAATTAATGATAGTGGCTAGCTGTAGGGCTGGAGTATCTGTTGGGCAATCCATTCATTCAGTCAAGACTTAAATGGTCATATACTTTGGTTATTGAGCACCATTAGCTCAACACTTCAATATTTATAATACTTTTGTTCATGATGGTATAACCTATATGCAAAACTAGTAAGATTCACATTAGCTTCTGCCTTTGTGTAAGTTATGCTAAAGAAAGATGATCAATTCAGTACCTCCTAAGACCGGTAGGACTGTTATTGCAAGCATGTTTATGTATGGTAGTGGAATATTGTTGTGCAATATTATAAACATCATAAATCATAATATATATACATAAATAAAATGATCTACCCCCAATATTGAAATATGCTCCAAATGCCCCTTTTTTTTAAAAAAAAAAAGCAATAACAAGGTACTTTTGTGAGTGCTAATCAATCAGGCATTATATTAATTAGAGTATAGCTAAGTTTGTTCACCTAACTGCGAAAACAGGATTTGGCTGAGTTGATTAATAGCAAAGCCCCTCAACACCTTGACTTCGATTTTGGTTGTTTGTGACACAGTATGAAATGTAATCTGGATTTTTCTCAAGTAAGGGACAGAGAGAAAATGTCTAAAACTTCTTGAAATGAAATAATCACAACATCAAATTAAAATAGCTGTGTGTTTGTCATTTGAGTAGTGTCATCCAATAATACTAGTTAGTTTCCTCTACAACATACCTCTTAAATAGCAACACAAAAACAAATCTCAAATAACTTTACTGGAAATCAGCTAAAGTGGTTTTAACCTGATGCACCTAATGTTTTTTTTTTTTTCAAAATAATAAGATGTATATGTTATATATGAAGTGGTACTTTACTACCCTTTGGTCTGACTTGGTTAACAGCACCTGCTGGATTCTTCCATTTTGTTAGTTTGTAGGACTGTCACTTGCTTTAAATTCACTTACCCACCTCCAGCAGTTTTCCTCTGTGCTCCCTTTCAGCTTTACTCAGGTTGGGAAGTGGCAGTTCCCATCTCATAAAGTTAAGTGCATCCTGACATTTTGGTTTTACTGCTTAAGACAGCCTTTCGTTATCTGAAGCCATCTCCTTTCCAAGCTGATCCAGAATGACAGCACTACTTTTGGCATCCTCCCTTTTTTATCCATGTAATTTTTTGGAGATTATTTTATACTACACAGTAGAAAGTGCAACCTGATGTGACCCTAAGATTATGTGGTATTTTCCTGACCAGCTCAGCTGTCAGAATACTTCTTTTTCATCTTATCTGGCAACTTTATACAGATAGTTATATAAAGAAATTTGTTTTTATTTCTGCTCAATATGATAACTAATCAAAATGCATACTATCTCAGTAATTCCCAACGGCATAAATCAATAGTTGGTTGGCTAACTATGGCATGTTTAATTCTCTATTCTGAATTTGTTTTTCTTTTCTAAAGCTGTTATGTGACCCACCTATAAATTCAGAGAGCAAACATGACCTCTCTTCTCCAATCTTTGTAAAGTCACTGTTTAGTTAATTCGACACTGTAAAGGCCATTAACTTTCACACTGATACTTAAACTTTAGCTAGTATGTTGAAAGGAAAACCTGAATACATTTCTCCCCTTTTACTTCTGCCCTTATTAGAAGTCAATGTGCAACCTTGTAACAACTCTGACCTAAAATCTTTTCCTTAGTTGAGGAAAAAAGTCATTACAATTACCATCCAACTCTGGAGTTCCCTGACACTTTAAAGAGCATTTTAAAGTCTTCCAGCTCAATTATGCTATTGTTCAGCCCCTACTTTTACTACTTTGGTTCATGCTTGCTGCTCCCATAGCTGCAGGCATCTTTTTTCTGTTTCTAAAAACCTACTTTGTCCTAATTGCCCAACACTAAATGGTAGACAGACAACACAAGCACCTGTCAGATGAACATAGTGGGAAATTTAAAAGATTTTTTTTCCTCAGAGTTGGTAAGGTGTAAAACAGAGTTAAAGAGAATAACTATTACCTAACAGAACACTATTGCTGCTATGTATTTGCTCACTGGAAGAAAAAAAAAACCTGTGAAATTAAGTGGCACTAAAAAGAAACAGTTGGAGAAAGATGTTACAACTATTTAAGTTAACTGGCAACTGGGCAGTTCTAGGTCACTGGTGATCTCGGGCCTCGTCTTGGGTCTGCTCGGGAATGGTCGGTCTCTGGCGGGGTCGGCTGCCATTGGGACATGTCCCCAATTTCCTCGGGGGCTGTGGATGGCCTGGGTCTGCTGGACCTGTCTCTGTCTGTCTTTTGCTCCTGGGTAGCATGGGAGCGGTATATCACTCTCAGTATTAAGTACATTTTGTGACAAACACACACACACACATTTATAACACACATTGTATATTTGTGTATCATATGTCTGTTTTTTCAGTTGCTGTTTGCTTGTTAACTATGCTTTTTTACAGATGCAGCAGTAATATAATAATAATTCAGGCAATAAAAAAATAAATAAATAAAAGAAAAATAAATAAGTAAATAAAATAAAAAAGAAATGTATTAACAAGAGGAGCCTATAGAGTTTATTGAGCTCCTCTTGGCAAATCAAATGTGTTTGACACAACAGAGCATTCAGATTATGATTCTGTTTGCTAAAGCTGCCAGACAGGACAGGTTTAAAAAAAAAAAAAGGAATTGTAAAGACTGAATATTTTTCCATCTTTCATATATAATATTATCAAAAGATTCTGAGAATCTGGAAACACCTCTGTGTGCAAGGGACACGATCAAAAACCAACACTGGATGCTGGTGATCTTCAGGCCCTCAGGCAGCACTTCATTCAAAAAGGCATGACTTTGTCATAGAAATCACTGCATGTGCTCATGAACACTTCCAGAAATCATTGTTTGTGAACACAGTTTGCTGTGCCATCCACAAATGCAAGTTAATGCTCTATCATGCACATACGAGCATGACTTAGAAACACCCCTGTCTTCTCTAGGTCGAAGCTCATTTAAAATGAGGCAAACTGTTCTATGATTAGATGATTGCAACTTCTGGAAAGGCACCTTGTACAGCAACTTATGCTCCCCTCCAAATGACATCTTTCTCAGGAAAGGCCTTACATATCCTAACAAGACAATGCTAAACCGCATACTGCGACTAGTACAACAGCATGGCTTCATAAGAGAAAAGTCAAAGTGCTGGACTGGCCTGCCTGCAGTCCAGACCTGTCACGTACTGAAGACATTTGGCACATAATGAAATGCAAAATACCAAAAAGATGGCCCAGGACTGTTGAGCAACTGGAATTCAATATATCACACAAGAATGGTATCACATTCCTTTTCCAAAAGTCCAGCAGCTGGTCTCCTCAGTTCCCAGATGTTTATGAACTGTTGTTAAAAGAAGATGGGATGCTACACATTGGTAAACATGGCCCTATCACAACGTCTTTGCCAACTTGTTGCCATCAAAATCAAGATGAGCTAGTATTTTTTTAGTGAAATTTTAAAATGTTTCACTTTTAACATTTGAAAGATTTTCTATTCTTTTTGTGAATTAAATATCGGTTCATAAGATTTACAAACCATTGCATTGTGTTTATTTATATTTGACATAGCATCTCAAACTCTGTGGAATTGGAGTTGTAAAATCAGTGCCAAATCCTGATCTCTCAGGAGATGGGAGAAGTTAAAGAAATACAAATTAAATTACTCCTCTTTCTGAAACATTAGACTATTGAATGTTTTTGTGTGTCAAATGGTCTGTAGATGCGAAGCGAAGTGCGCTGTGTTGTGTGTTCAGGCTTGTCACATTCTGCTTACAGCCCCACTGCTGGCTAGCCACGAGGCGAAAAGGTAAGCCGAGTGCATAAGTCTTTCCCTACCAGTATATAGCCTCTCTACAGTCAAGCTCCATGCAGTGCCTCCTAGCTGGTGACACACGGAGTCCTTACGGGCTCAAGCTAAACTGCAGGAAACTCAGAGGTAGTCTGCCCCCATACATGC
>VUQH01075521.1:0-13642 GCA_015106775.1 Etroplus canarensis
TGAAGATGTTGAGATTTTCCCTGGGAGTGACTAGGATGGACAGGATTAGGAATGAGTACATCAGAGGGACAGCTCATGTTGAGAAGTTTGGAGACCAAGTCAGAGAGGCAAGGCTGAGATGGTTTGGACATGTTCAGAGGAGGGATAGTGGCTATATTGGACAAAGGATGTTGAAGATGGAGCTGGCAGGCAGGAGGAGAAGAGGAAGACCACAGAGAAGATTGATGGAAGTAGTGAAGGAGGACATGCAGAGGGTTGGTGTGAGGGAAGAGGACGCCAGGGATAGGATGAGATGGAGGCAGATGATCTGCTGTGGCGACCCCTAACGGGAGCAGCCGAAAGAAGAAGAAGATTGCAATAGAACTTTTGCTCAATAGAGATTTAAGATATGTTCAATATATCGTCGATAAAACTCAAGTTGTTCGTGTTTTGACAGAAAACAGGAAAAGCCAACAATAATGAGAATAGTGCCACTCAAACCAATCACATGGCTGGAAAGGAGCTACGGCCCTACTTTATTTAAAAAAAAAATACAGTGCCAGTAAGCACAGTGGAAAATGTGGGATTTAAGCAGTTGATTAAAGTAATGAACCCTCGTTAGCAGTTATCTCAGGCAGCTCAGCTTTTCACTGCCCACTGCTCTGACCAAGGCTGTAATCTGAAGAGCAAATGTCTTTAAACTTCAGACTTTCCTGAAGACCAAACAGGCGAAGTCATGACAGAAACTCTTTGATCCTGAGGACTGATTTTGGACTGAGGATCGAAACATAATGTTTTTTGTCTGTTTCTTTGTAGATTTGTGTAGATTTAAGCAGTTTGAAATGGTTGGGAAACAAAAGAAAGGATACAATACATAGGCAGATTATTTAAATTTTATTTTATATTAAAACCTACTTCATTTACTTGCAACTGACCAAAGAATTTACTTTGTGTTCTCCTGTAAAACTTGAAAACTTCAGAATTTTAATTTTAAATTCAAGATTTCAGAGTTTTAGAATTAAGATTTTATTTTAGTTAGTTGACCAACAGCTTTAATGTTCTCCTGAAAATCTTGAAAGTTTCTGACTGCTCACAATTCAGATTTTAGTTTAGTGTGTATATACTGATTTCATTTATTTGAAATACAGTTGTATAATGTTCCACAGTACATGTCATGTTCAACGTCTGACAGACAATAAATTATATTCATGCCAGCCTTTTATCTTGACATCTCACTTAGGAGGAAAAAAGATATTTTAAACTTGACAGAAATTATTTGATTTATATCGGAACATATCGATATCGACTGATATGAAAAATATTGTTGTGATATGAATTTTTCCCATATCACCCAGCTCTACTTCAGAGTCGCCTATGTAAATGCAGAATTTTTCATAATATCAGAGAAGGTAATATCTTTTGGGAAAATGGGGTTAAACTCCCTTAGAAGTTTGAAGAATGCATAAGAAACAGTGTTCTTTCTTAATTGCAGTTCTCTACTTTGTAAATGTCCAGGTCATCATGGCGATGTCAGTGCTCCAATGGCTGATATCATCCTCCCTGGGGCTGCATACACTGAGAAATGTAGCACCTATGTGAACACTGAAGGCCGTGCCCAGCAGACCAAGGTGGCAGTGACTCCTCCAGGTGCAGCCAGAGAGGACTGGAAGATCATCAGAGCCATATCTGAGGTGAGCTACAACACAGGATAAACATGCCAAGTTCAAGCAAACAAAATATGACTAAATGTTTTTGAAACCCTTTTAAGCTTGCTGTAGTGACTCTGCCATATGACACACTGGATGAAGTACGTGATAGACTGGCAGAGGTTTCCCCAAATCTGGTGCGATATGACGACATTGAGGAGGCCAACTACTTTAAGCAGGCTAATGAGCTGTCTAAGGTCAGGTGTTCCTTCCTCCTTCATGTTTTTAGCTGATCATAGAGAGGGGGCGAATATGATGCTTGATTTAAATGTTGGTTCAGTCATCTTTTTCCGTTTATCACATTTAAATGTTGGTTTATAGAGTTAATTTATCTCTGTTTAAGTCACACTGTTCTACATGATGATGGTGATATCTGGATTATCTGTTTCAGGCAGTGAACCAGGCTGTCCTAACTGAACCTTTAGTTCCTCCACAGCTTACTGTGAAGGACTTTTATATGACAGGTGGGTTACCGGAACTCCAAGTGAGAATGGTGTGTTTTTGTCTGGCTAAGGCTAGTCTAACCTTATTTTCATTCCAAAGTCCTCTACACATCAGAAGTGTTGTATGAAGTAGCCAGTTAACTGTAACAATGTTTGTTTTGTTTTTTATGGATAGAAAACGGTACAGTAATACTAACTACCTACAATATACCAGCTAGTTAAAGCTAATTTGCACTGTGTTCATACTGAAGTGACGAGTGAAGTAACGGAGAATTCTTTTCCTTTCAGATGAAATAAAAACATTTCCTCACGACACTGTTATTATCCCTAAAATAAAATAAAAATGTAAGATATGCTGTTATTAGAAGGTGATGTCCACTACCAATCTCAGCTCTCCCAGTTGAACACATTTTTTAAGGTTCTGTATTTATTACTGTGCTGTCATAAAAAGGGTTTTATTAATGTGCAGTTATTGTCAAAACTAATGAAAATGTAGTACAGGAAATGTAAGCAGATTGCACATAGTAGAGATAAAAGTAATTGCAATAGTCTTTTATACACTCACTGTCACTTTATTAGGTGTACCTTGCTAGTACCCGGTGGGACCCCCTTTTGCCTTTAGAACTGCCGTAATTTTTCGTGGCATAGATTCAACACGTACTGGAAACATTCCTCAGAAACCTGGTCCATCTTGCCATGATGGCATCACACAGCTGCTGCGGATTTGTCCGCTGCACATCCATGTTCAAATCCCTTGTTCCACCACAGCTGAAAGGTGTTCTGTTGAATTGAGATTTGGTGCCTGTGGAGCCCATTTGAGTACAGTGAACACATTTTCGTGTTTTTTTTTAAAGAACAGTTTGAGATGATTTGAGCTGTGTGACATGGCATGTTATGCTGAAGATGGATCCACTGTGGTCATAAAGGGTCGAACATGGCTAGCAACAATACTCAGGTAGACTGTGGTGTTTATATGATGTTGAAATGGTACTAAGGAGCCCAAAGTGCACCAAGAAAATATCCCCCACACCATTACACCACTACCAGCAGCCTGAACTGCTGATACAAGGCAGGATAGATCCATACTTTGATGTTGTTTAAGCCAAATTCTGATCCTACCATCCAAATGTTGTAGCAGAAATCGAGACCTCAAGTTTTTTTCAGTCTTTTGTTCTCCAATTTTCACGAGCCCGTGCAAACTGTAGCCTCAGTTTCCTATTCTTAGCTGACAGGAGTGGTACATAGTGTGGTTTTCTGCTGCTGTAGCTCATTTGCATCAAGTTTCAACATGTTATGTGTTCAGAGATGCTCTTCTGCTTATCTTGTTTGTATTGGGTGGTTATTTGAGGTACTGTTGTCTGTCAGCTCAATGCAGTCTGGCCATTCTCCTCTGACCTCTGGTATCAGCAAGGCATATTCACCTAGAGAACTGCCACTAACTGAGTAATTTCTCTTTTCGGATCATTCTCTGTAAAACCCTAAAGCTGCCGTGCAATGGGCTGATCAGATAGTCACATTAACAAGCAGCTCAACAGATATACCTAATGAAGTTCCAGATGAGTGTATATATTTTTGTTTGCCATAGAAATGGTTTAAAATCCTGTTTTCAAGTGAAATACTTTACAAATTGAGTGATTTTTATTATTTTGACTGGGTGTATTCATGTTGATGCAGGAATAATGGCTTTCCTTTAAAGTGTAAAAGTGAACAGGATTACTGGCCTTACTCCAGGTTGGAAATATTTAGACAGTTAATTGTTACTGTATAGTTGAAGAGGATAGAAACCTGACGTCAATTCTGCTTTTTCAGGACACTACAGCTACATTGTTATTAATTTGCAAAAGGATCATGGGGCATTAAAATCAGGAATTTAATTTGTATGTTCATATCAGTTTTCATTACAAATATGAGCAACTTTTCCCAGAAACAAAAATGACCCAGGTAAACAAATCACAGTCGTTGGTTAAATAAATAAGTGAGGGGTTCGGGGGATGGTCTGAAATTGATAAAAAGCAGATTTATATTGGGCAAAAATCATGTGAAAGCCAAAAATAATGTTTGTTGGCCAGAATTTTTTTCCATTATGTAGTGACAAACATCTTCTAATAACCCTATGATTTTAATGTCAAAAAAGGGATAAACATGGTGTAACTTCCACAGTTGCCGTTACATTTTACTTCTGTTTAAAGCCCGGTTCACCCAATCTTAAAATACAGAATATTCTTCTACTGTGATCACTAATTTGTAATCAAAATTCATTTTACAGCCAGTTTTAATGTTGGGTTGTAATGCTGCCAGTAATTAGAAGTGGCACATTCTTCATCAATTCATTTGTGCAAATTCAGCTTTAAATTTTTAAGTAATAATTTCCTTCAGTTAAGCTTATTTAGAACCAACATATCATCTCATTGTACTTTAAATAATGTGGTCAAGACCTCTCTCAATATTATAGACCCAGCAAATTAAGCAAGCACTGGAGTACCCTTTACTAAAACTGGTAACACCACAAACACAATGGATTTTTTAAAATCTATAACCATTCATTGCATACATTTTTGCCCTTCACAGTAATTAAAAAAAAATAAAACTTGCCTTCAATTTTTACAGATCCGATAAGCAGAGCCTCCCAGACCATGGCGAAGTGTGTAAAAGCTGTCACAGAGGGAGCACAAGCTGTGGACGAGCCAGCCATATGCTAAAGCGCAATGGATAGTTACCACTTCATAATAATGATACGCACAACTCCTGTATTTGCACTTTACTATAGATGGTTTGCCATAGAATTATGTCTCACAGTATGTTCACATTATGGAACTAACATACCTGCAGAAATGTCAAAGTGCTATATGTAGGGTGACCAGATGTTCCCCATTATGTGGGATTGCACCTCATTTTTATGTCTTGTCTCCCCTGTCTCACATCTTGACACAGTGTCCCATTTTGACTGGCTCTGCAGGACGTGCACTTTTTATTATAATAAAGTGAAGGTTAATGCTATGGCCATGAGGGAAAGATACAAGTCACCAAAAGTCACAAGCCTTGATTTTGGCAAACATGACATGCATTACTACAAAGAAAATGAAGGGGTGGTATATAATAGGAAATATTGTTTTTGTCTCTTTTGTATTTTTAAATTTTGCACAAGGTTAAAATATGGCTTGAAATGACAAAGTATATTGAAATGTCAAAGTATATGTGTCATAGTTGGCTGAAAATCGCTAAAAGTATCAGATATGTCTCTGTGGAGACTTCCCTACTGAAACCAGAGATGGTTACCATGTAGAGCAGCATAATGGTAAAATAAAAGAAAATACAGGAGTGCTGTATATAAAGACTATTGCATGAGATCATGAGAACAAACCTAAGCTTCCTTTTATTGTATTTACTTATCAAGAGAGTAGAAGTTGCATTCAGATTTAATATATTTGGCCTTTACGTACTAAATTTCAGACTTGCTCCCAGCATTGTTAACATGTCCCATATTGTCCCACACAAACACAGTGTTTGTCCCACATTTAGATTTTTGGGATCTGGTCACTCTAGCTATATGCAGAGTAAAGATGTGAACTTAGATTGGCCAAATATCTAGAAATGCACACCTGATTGTTTGTTTTCCTTTATTAGTGCTCCTCACATTTTATTAAGTGTGACCAAAGGTTTTAAGTCTTTATCCTTGTCTTTGTGTAACACCAAGAATATATTTTCCTAAAAGTTTTTAAAGTATATAGTGCTGGAAAGTGTAGCTATTTGTAAATGTGATATAAATTAATAAACCAATTATCTGTAGCAAATCTAATGAATCTTTGTAAACCTCTATTTAAGTTTGTGATTTTTGTTTTAAAAAATTGAAATTATGTGTTGATGGCATGAATGCCACTTTCCTGTTTCAAGTGACACCCACTGAACTTTTCCAGCGTGTCTTTTTAACACGTGGTCATCATTAGTGAACAGCCCGTGAACAGTGTGGCAGCAGAGCTGATAACTCATTCATATGGAGGATGATAGTCGTGGTCCAGGTGGATTTAACACAGCAACACTTTGCTGGACCTCTGAGTCAGTCTACTTCCATCCAGCTGTTTGAAATGTGGAGCCTGCACACAACACCGCCCTTATTACAAACTGCAGTTTGTGTCATAAAGAAATTACCACGATAGTTTTACACTGAAGCTTTTAACAAAGTTGAATTTCCAATATGGTAGGAGAGGTTGTTGTTGTTGAGCGGACTGTTGTCATGTCCCCGCAGTGCCTGTAGTGGTGCTGTGAGGAGTCTGCTGTGGATCCAACAAAAATCCATAGCAGCCTACCTACTGCTTGTAATTTGCTCTGGATAGCCTATATTTACATGCAACCTTATTTCAACATCAACCGAGCTCGATGAAGATCGCCGTTACTATCCGATCTCCAATATCGATGCACAAATAGCCTAGCTGATTCTAATAGACATTTCGGCCGTCTATCCGGAGCGAATACCGTACAGAGCCCATACCAATTCAAGGTAAGCGAAATCGTACACAGCCTCGACCTCGATTTCTAAGCGTACCGCTCTTCGCGTCCCTTAGCCGGTCAGTAGTGCTAATAGAGGCCGCTGCCAGATAGAAGCTAAAAGGCCTATTATTTGTGAAATATTTATTTCAGAACGCGTGATTTGCCCAAATGGGTTGCTGGCTTAAGCAGATATAGAAATGTGTGCAATGTTCACATTTTTTAGACGAGTAGCCTGCTAATGTCACATTATGTAACGATGGTGGCTATAATTCATATCGATTATGGAGGCCTGCGGGAACAGGCCGTAAACCTCGTATGTATACCCTTTGTTTGAAAGTATTAGACCATAAATGTATCATGTGTACATACAGTAAAATCCCATGAGTGGGGGAGATCGTTTATTGCTTGTATTTTATGATTATTTTCGCCCTTTTTCTAAATAAACTAAACTACAAATAGACCTTTATAGTGTTACCATTTGCTCATGTTTCCGTTTCCTGGTTAGCTACCGCCTACTAATTTGTGTTTTTAGCTTTGTAAGCTAACAAGCTAATATGACTTTTAGTGGTTGGCTGTTTGGATAATACGTATTTCTGACTCAAAATGGATACGGTTGTATTTTTAGGGTTAGGTCAGGGGTAGCTGCTACATTTAGATATGTTTAATAGGTCGTAGTGTAAAGTTTTACAGCTGTCTAGCGGCTCCAAGCTAATGGGAAAGCTAGCTCCCCGGACACTAACATTAGTTTGTTTGCTGCCAGTCAGGTTCTCCTAGTTTCAAGTTGTTCATGTGGGTCACGCCGATGCAAAGGAGAAGTATGCAACATGTCAGTGTTTGGTCAGCGTACCCTTCAGCTGTCAGAACTGTGGCGTTATCAACAGCAACTTAAAACCACGAAGTTTACGGTGGCAGCTAACCTACAGGTATAATTAGAGGTGTAGCTGTGGCTCTGTGTGCTCATTATTAAGGATTAACTACATTGTTTTAAACCAGCAGTGAAAATTTTTCATGTTGAGTCAGCGAAAATAAAACTCTTCTCAATGCGAGTATGAATTTTTTTTTTGTTTCAGCCAGGCTTGCGAAAATGACGATACACAGCAAGTTCTGTAGCTTTTGACCTGATCGGGGAAATGTATTACTATCACTGTATCAACTTGAAATTGAACCAAGTGTGGAATTAAATAAAATCTTCAAATCCTGTGGGTCACCTGCTTCTCAGAGATTAGAGGGATTAAAAGGAATTAGTTGATAGGGAAATTTGCTGGAACTGTAATTTTCAAATTTAATTTATTAGTAACAGTACATTTTCACAGTTAGGTTGACATGATACCAACAAAGTAAATGTTGGACAAACGCTGTGTTTGTGTGGGACATGTTAACAATGCTGGGAGCGAATCTGAGATTTAGCACGTAAAGGGCAAATGTATTAAATTTGAATGCAACTTTTCCAACTCTCATGATAAGTAAATGCAATGAGGATAAAAGGAAGCTTAGGTTTGTTCTTATGGTCTCATGCAACAATCTGTGTATACAGTACTCCTATATTCTCTTTTGTTTTACCATTATGAATCAAACCAGGGACCTTTTACCTTGCAAGCGAAAGGTCACTGGTTTGAATCTGGGTGAAGACACAAGCCCCTCTCACCATGGAGGGTTGTGTCAGGAAGGGCATCCAGTGGAAAACTTCTGCCAGATTGCCAATGTGTATTAATCCGCTGTGGCAACCCCTTGAGGAGAATACAAGGGAGCAGTCGAAGGTATATTTATTATGCTGTTCTATATGGTATCCATCTCTGGGTTTCAGTAGGGATGTCTCCACAGATGAGCATGCTTTTTGAAGCCATATCTGATATTTTTAGCAATTTTTAGCCAATTGTGATGCTTATACACTGTGTCATTTCATGCCATATTTTTCCCCTGTGCAAAATCAAAAAATTACAAAAGAGACAAAAAATCACATTTACCAAAATCATCAAAGCTTCTGACTTTTGGTGACTTGTAACTTGCCCTCATGGCCATAGCATTAGACAGGCTAACCTTCACTTTACTATAATAAAAAGTCTTCCCTGCTTTATCACATGCAGACTTTAGAAAAGTGCCTGTCCTGCAGAGCCAGTCAAAATGTGGAACAGGGGGACAGGATAAAAATGCTGTGCAGTCCCACATTAAGGGGGTTATTTGGTCAGTCTACTCATACTAGTTTTGTGAATAAGCAGTAATGAAATTATTCTTTTTATTTGAAGCAATTTTATTCTTGATGTGACACTTAAAACAATATTCACTATCTTATTGTTTACTTAATAGTAATAAATTATTACCTGTTGTGGAAGATGTGCCTATTGTGCTGCCTCTTAATCCTGCATGTGCATGCATGGTTACCTCCCCTGTGTGTTAGTGGTGCAATTATTGTTTTTTCCTCTCTTTATCAAATCAGCTGATGTTGTCAAGGACAAGAGTCACGTGATGTATGAAGGCAAACACATACACTTCTCAGAGGTGGACAATAAGCCGTTGTGCTCCTACAGCCCAAAGCTCTGCAAACAGCGCAGACTAAATGGCTATGCTTTCTGTATCCGGCACGTTCTGGAGGATAAGACTGCTCCCTTCAAGCAATGCGAGTATGTGGCCAAGTACAACAGCCAGCAGTGTACCAACCCCATCCCCAAGTCTGAGGACCGCCGGTATGTATGACTGATTATACTTTGATCTAAATAATACAAGTCATTCAAGAACTTGAACAATATACTGAGGATGCGTTCCTGTTTTGCAGATACTGTAACAGCCATCTGCAGGTTCTTGGCTTTATCCCCAAGAAAGAACGTAAAAAGAAACATGATGCTTTAGAGGAAATGCGATCACGAGCTGCACACTTGGAGTCAGTGGCTCTCAATATTACTGTGCCCTCGCTAGCTCTGAAAGCTCCCAATGGTCTAGATGAACTTCCGCCATCTCCCCCTTGTGCACGCCTGTTACCCCTCCCTGATGGGGAACTCCTGGACCCCTTTGCCTTTTATGAGGATGACACAGATGGGGAGGAGATGGGTGCTCCTCGGAAGGGCACCGCCATCAAGAAGAAACTGCAGAATCGGCTGGTGCTCAACCAGAAACTCTGCCATGACACAGACCTCTTCCAGTCACTTCCTGAGCACTTTAGTCCTTCCCCAGTCCCCCGCGTTCACCCCTCCTCGCCATTCAACAGTCATCTCCCACGGCAGCAGCAAGGTCTTCTCCAGCCGCCCCAGCACTCCAGCGCAACTTCCTTCATCTTCCCAGGACAGCAGCAGGGTTTATTATGCAATCCACCACCACCTCAGACGGTCAACTTTTTGCCTCCAGGGCTGCCTGCTAATGCAGCACCCAGTCCAGTGCAACATTCTGGGCCATCGCTCAGCAGGAAAATGCCTTTCACTTTTACTCACTTGCCTGCCAGTTGCAAGGACAGTGGCATTAACAATCAGCGGCATGAGGTCGTCATGCGTCCTACTGCCTTCTCACCTTCTGCTGGCTGCCTTGCCAGGTTGCAACATCTGGTGCAGCTCTGTGCCAAGAGACAGTGGGATCATGGAGACCTCTTTCCTCATCTAGGTATAAACTTTTTTTTATAGTCAATAAATTCTTGTGCATTTTTAAGGACTGTGAAAGCTTGTTTAAAGGTAGACATGAGCCGACTGAGATAGACAAGTTGCTCTAACAAGTTCTCTTCCAGGACTGGACTGGTCAGAGGACAGTGCTGATGATGATGATGATGATGAAGACGAGGCAGACAGATTTTCTCCTTTTCAGAGCACTTGGAGACCGCAGAATGGGTTGGTATCTTGACACTTAACCCCTGTTGTATAACATTTAATTTCTTGGCATGATGACTATGATTTGTTTGCTGTGTAGGTTGGAAGACGACAGTGGATCCTCTCGGAGGACACGACTGCTTAGGCTTTGCTCGTACCTCCAGGAGAAATACAAGCACATGTGCAGGCAGGAGAGAGCGAGTATCCGGCAGAAGAGATACCGCTATGCCTTCCGAAAAGCCTTGCTGCACGCTGCCAGTAAAAATCCCGACTGCGCAGGCAAGCTGATCCAGGAGTTGAGTGGTGCCTCTCACAGCTCATCAAGGTACTTTCACAGTATGTTTTACAGTATGATTAACAGGCCTTAGCTTGGTTAAGCCAGTCACAAATCTTAGTTTCATCTTTAGGAATGCAGTTTTCAGTGAATACAGCATAATGAATGTTGTATTGTCAGTGTTTGCTTAGTCCTGGATGTGTTTGTGTCTGCAGTGTTACTCCACCAAGGCAGCACAGCACAGATATGGGGACCTGCACTGGCAGCACAAAGGGCCAGGCCTGCCACAACAGAGCTCTGCCCTTCACTCGACACTGCTTTCAGCGTATCCTTTGCACCACAGTTCTCATCTACAGCTGGTCACTACAAGTGCAAACAACAGCTGTGATGCTATTATCAAATTTACTGATTTAATAAATCTCAGCAATAGATGCTATTTTAAAATCATGCACTGTGATATATACAGTGTCCACCTGTGCTGAAGTATTCTGTTTACATACCCTCTGTCGAGTGCATTGTGTTTTTTTCCTTAATTGTTCTCTGCAGATATTCTGTTAAATCGTTCCCAGCAGCTCTTTGCAAGTTGCACAGCCAAATTTGCAGACGGTCAGCAGTGCTCCATCCCCGTGTTTGATATCACGCACCAGACACCCCTCTGTGAAGAGCATGCCAAAAAGATGGTGAGCCTAGTGTTTAAGGGAAAAGATTGTGGGAAATGGGCAAGGAGATGGATGAGGAGCGTGATAGCACTTTCATGTATGTATACTAAATATACAGCTTCTACCAACAGCCTGTTAGCTCAGCTTAGCATAAAGCTCTATCCAAAGGTAACCATCAATTATAACCAGAAATAATTTGTCATTTTTACAGATTTTTGTAAAAACTAATGAACTGGGGGAAAAGCATTTTAATCAATGACTTGGGTTATGTTGATAGGAACACATTTGGTCTGGGCCCAGCTAGCTGTTTACCTGCTCCCAGTCTATGTACTAAACTAAGTTAACTGGCTGCTGACAGTAGTATCATGTTTAGCATCAGTTGAGCCACAAATTGTCAACCTTTTTTTAAATTTTTTGATCGTCACCAACTGTTTGATCAGTAAAAATACAAAGAGAGAGAAATGGCCCCAAGAATCCTGAACTGAAATTGGATTTCACCTGATTTCTATTTGTGTAGTTTTTAATTTAGTGACGGCTTCAGGTAGGGCTTCAAAATTTTGCGCCACAGAACACACAGGAAAACCCAGCCACGGGGGCCCTCAAGCCAGTGTGCTCCTAGTGCCGGTCCCAAGCCCAGGGAGGGTTGCGTCAGGAAGGGCGTCTGGCGTAAAACCTTTGCCAAATCAAATACGCAGATTCATAATACAACTTCCATACCAATCGGTCGCGGCCCAGGTTAACAACGACTGCTTCCGGTGCTGTTACCCAACAGGTTGCCGGTGGAAACTATGCTACTGTTGGCTGAAGACAGAGGAGGGGAGCGTGTTAGGAGGCAGAGAGAGAGAAGGAAAGGTAGGAGGGTGGGGGTGAGAGTAGGGACTTTAAATGTAGGGACTATGACTGGTGAAGGGAGAGAGCTGGCGGGTTATGATGGAGAGAAGGAAGGTAGATATATTGTGTGTGCAAGAGATCAGGTGGAGGGGAAGCAAGGCCAGGAGTGTCGGAGGTGGATTCAAACTGTTCTACCATGGTGTAGATGAGAAGAGAAACGGAGTAGGGATAATCTTGAAGGAAGAGTATGTGAAGAGAGTGTCAGATAGAATTATGACTTTGAAGCTGGAAACTGATGGCGTGATGCTGAATGTTGTTAGTGCATATTCCTGACAAGTTGGATGCCAGTTAGATGACAAAGAGGGATTCTGGAGTAAGTTGGATGAAGTGGTAGAGAGTATTCCCAGGGGAGAGAGAGTGGTGATTGGAGCAGATTTCAGTGGGCATGTAGGTGAAGGGAACAGGGGGGACGAGGAGGTGTTGGGTAGGTATGGTGTTAAGGAGAGGAATGTGGAGGGACAGATGATAGTGGATTTTGCAAAAAGGAAGGAAATGGCTGTAGTGACCATGTATTTCAAGAAGAGGGAGGAAGATAGAGTGACCTACAGCAGTGGAGGAAGGTGCACACAGGTGGACTATATCTTATACAGGAGGTGCAACCTGAAGGAGGTAGGAGACTGCAAGGTGGTGTCAGGGGAAAATGTAGCTAGGCAACATCGGATGGTGGTCTTTAGGATGACTTTGGAAAGCAAGAAGAAGAAGTGAGTGAAGGTAGAGCCAAGGATTAAATGGTGGAAATTGAAGAATGTTGTGCAGCTTTGAGGAAGGAGTTGAGACAGGCTCTGGGTGGTAGTGAAGAGTTGCCAGATGAATATAAAAGTACAGCTGAGGTGGTGAGGGAAACAGCCAAGAAGGTACTTGGTGTGTCCGCTGGACAGAGGAAAGAAGACAAGGAAACTTGCTGGTGGAATGAGGAAGTACAGGAAAGTATTCAAAGGAAGAGGCTGGCAAAAAAGTGAGATAGTCAGGGAGATGAAGAAAGTAAAGAGGAGTACTAGGAGTCACAGCAAAGAGAGAAGTGGCAGAGGCAGAGGAAAAGGCTTATAGTGAGTTGTATGAGAGGCTGGACACCAAGGATGGAGAGAAGGACTCATATCTATTGGCTAGACAGAGAGACTGAGTTGGAAAGGATGTGCAGCAGATTAGGACGATTAAGGATAGAGATGGAAATGTTTGAACAAGTGAAGAGAGTGTGTTGAGAAGATGGAAAGAGTACTTTGCTGCTATGAATAAGATGAAGAGTGGAAAGGCAGTTGATCCGGATGACCTGTGGAGGTATGGAGATGTCTAGGAGAGAGGGCAGTGGACTTTTTAAACAGACTGTTTAACACAATCTTGGAGAAAGAGAGAATGCCTGGGGAATGGAGAAGAAGTGCACTGGTACCGATCTTCAAGAATAAGGGTGATGTGCAGAGCTGCA
>VUQH01075527.1:0-11046 GCA_015106775.1 Etroplus canarensis
TTTGTAATGGCCTACAATGAATTTAATTCCAATATATTTATTGGCAAACAAATGGAACTATATGCTGACAAATTCCAGAGCCAACAGGAAAACTGTGTCTGTAGCAGCATCTTTTAAAAAATTTAAGACTTTAACATGCTTTGAAACATTAACATAAAATATAAGACTCTTAACCAGCATCCTGCTGTTGTGTGCAGTGAGCAATAGTTTTTAGTAAAAAAACAAAAAAAAACATTTTAGTGTACCCACCATATTAAAATATAGAATTCTGTACCAGTGGCTTTAATACAAAAATAATGCTTGTGTACTTCAGCATATTCTGAATATATAATATAACATTTCATCACTGATGAGCTGCCACTCATCAGTGATGAAATGTGCTGTTATGGTGACATAAGATTCTGTAGCAATGGATGTCCACGCATCATATGTCAGAGCTGTCCTACCTGCTTTCTTCAGTGATTCAGTGACTTCAGTTTTGGCCTCATTATAGAGTGTGGGGATCGCCGTGTCAGTGAAATATCTCCAAGATGAATGGCGTATCTCGGCTCCAGAGTGCGCAACATAGCAAAAAAGCCTTGGTTTTCAACGACTGAATACAGACGTGAATCCTTGGCAATAAAAGTTGCCATAGTTTGTAATTCGCTTCGTCCTTTCCGAGTTGGGTGGAAGTTTTGACGTCGCTTGCTCAATGGTCCTCTGGTTAGCGGCAGCTTCAACCGGGCGTTTTTCTTCCTCCTCTGAGTGGAAACGTGCGATGTGGTTTCTAATGTTTGTCGTGTTTGCAAATATTTTAGTTTAGTTTGACACAACTGTGGCTCTTGTCCAGGTCCTTTTTTCCTTTAGCTTCATAGAAGCCAAAGTGCCGGTCGAATTTCGTGCTCAGCCATCTCGCGTCTCTGTTATGCGCACGGTATAAACTTTCCAGGTGCTACACTTCCATGTTCGACCATTAGTGTTCCGCAAATGTTACGTTAGATTTAGGAAATCGATTTTTCACATTGGTGAATCGATTCAGAATCGTCCATGTCTGCATTGCGATACATCTAAAAATCGATTTTCCCCCCCCACCCCTAATGGTGAGAGGGGCTTGTGTCCCCACCTGGGATCAAACCAGGGACCTTTCGCTTGTAAGGTGAATGCGCAAACCACTACGCTACTTTAAAGCCTAATAAACAATTTTCAAAGCGGCTAACTTTGCCACAATTACCATGATTTTGAAAATGCTTTATAACTTCCTCTCCTACCTCTCTAGCCAGGGCCAAGAAGTTGCTGTTGAGCTGCACGTTGGACATGATCTCTGTCAAGTCCTCATAGTCCTCTACATCCTCATTAAGCTCCAGGAACATGCCATGGCGACCAAGCATGAATGCCATCTGCTTCTGGATGACTCTGCAAGGGACAAAAATGCAGGCAGTTTGCGTTACACAGAATCCACTAAGATTTGTATTAAAAAAAGAGGGAGTGCAAAAATAACTTAAATATACCTCATGAGATTTAAATCTAAATTGCTCAACACTTTTGTTTAAAAGCTGTCCACCTGCTAGAATCAACGTGATCATGTTGGGTCATGAACATACATGACTTTAAAGTTCTTACATGTCTTTGCAGGATGTGAAGATGTTTTCTACAAGCTCCACATCGTTGAGCATCAGGGCCAGACGCAGGGCTTCTGGATAACGGTTAAACTTCCTGAAGATGTTCAAGGCGCATCTCAGCAGTGCCGAGTTTTCTGGCTCAGGAACGTAACTCACACAGCTGGAGTTGAGATGTTCATATTTCAGTGACCTTTATATGCAACACTGTAAACTAAACAATGTTCATGAGTTGTGAGCAAAACCCTGAACTCACCTGGTGAGGTAGAGGCAGACCTTGCCGTATGCATTTTCATCAATATAATCCTCGAGCATGTCCAACCTCTCAATCTCCATCAGCAGGTCACATGCCTCATGCTCTGCATTGTGGGCCATATTGTAGGGCACGATCTCCTTCACCAGTTTGAGGAGCGTTTCCTGCTGGGTCTTATCATTCTCCTCTACCTCCTGCCACTCTTTAGCCACCTCACCAGCAAGGTGCCTGGAAGACACAGAACAGAACAGAAAGGTGTCTGTCACCAAAGAATGAAGCAAACAGGAGATAAAAACACCGTGTTTGTTCAAAAGAAAGAAAAGCCCGTTGTGAGTCAAGATTTTCTAAATATTACCCTGAACATCAGCCATACATTTCTGTGACCTCAGACCATTTGAAAGACAACAGCTACCACTGGTTTTAGCACTTCCCTAAATGTTTCTAATTAGCCACAAGCAGATGCCACTTTAAATTGGTGGATTACAGTCGGATGCTTACATCGAACCTTGTTAACTGCTACTTAAGGGAACGCAAGACAGGAAAAATAAGCGGCCTGACATGGTTGCTGTGCAGGCAAGTGTACTGTTAAACAATTTCAATGCTCAAAGATACGAGCCTGTTAGTGTGTGAAAGGTATGTAGAGCTGCAGCGGCTCATCTCTAGCTGACACACAGCAGACAGCAACAGGCAGCGCCCTGCTGAGGACCACCAAGGTCAAGTAAAAGATGGTCTTTATAGTTCTTCATAACACCACCTCAACACACCTAAATATGGCATTTTTACCTAATCCACAGCTCTATGTTTTACACAATACCAGCACTTGTTGGGCTGATATGAATCATTATCCGTCTTTACGCAGACAAAATGAACTAGTTTATAAAATAAACGTTATTTATATTGCAGCTTAAAAAGGGGTTTAGAAAGTTCTTTGGCAGATGTGCAAAAGCAGAATAATCAAAGGGCAGATTTAAACAGATGGCGTCATCAGCAATATCAAAGGGGGACTATAAAACAACTGAACTACAGAGCAAATCACCCGATCCTTTATCATGTTATCATCTTCTTTCACCTGCTCCCTTTAGGGGTTGCCAGAGGATCATCTGCCTCCATCTTGCAGCCTCCTGTCACACCAACCCTCTGCATGTCCTTCTTCACTACATCCATGAACCTTCTCTGTGGTCTTCTGCTTTTTCTCCAGCCTGGCAGCTCTATTGTCAACAACTTTTGTCCGATATATCCACCATCCCTTTTCTGCACATGTCCAAACCATCTCAACCCTGTCTCTCTTACTTTATCTCCACATTTCTCAACCTGAGATGTCCGTCTGATGTACTGATTTCTAATCCTGTCCATCCTGATCACACCCATGAGAAATCAAAACATCTTCAGCTCTGCCACCTCCAGCTCTGCCTCCTGTCTTTTTTTTTTAAATCTCCAAACCACAAATAATAGCAGGTCTCACTACAGTCTTGAAAACATTTCTGTTCACTCTTCCTGCTATCGTTCTGTTGCTCATCTCCACCCACTCCACCCTGCCTGCACTCTCTTCTTCATGTTTCTTGTATACTGCCCATTGCTTTAGATAGCTGACTCCAGGTATTTAAACTCATCCAATTTCACTACGTCTATTCCTTTGTTATAAAATTATTTAAAAGTAAGTACATAAAAATAAGTGTTTAAGAAGTCATTTTAAGGAAGTCACTGACTCTGAGCCTGATCTCCTCTGGCATGTCACCTTAGGATTTAAGTCTTGACTTTGGAACACCCAGAAGGCCTCCATCTGAGGATCTAAGGCTGAGAGTAGGCTCATAAAGGGTCAACAAGCCTGCTATGCATTTTGGACCCAGATGAGCTTTAAAAGTGATCAGTAATTTGCTGAACAGCTTCAAAGTTCATTTAAGTTTTACAGAGATAATTTTGTATTGATTGTAGTTTCACCACAGCTGTTAGTCCCACAGGCCAAAAGGCATCATTTTTGATAAAAACCCTCAAGATACCTAGAATCCTGTTTGTCTCCTGCACATGATTAGGCACCCAAACAAAGTATCTGGTTGATTTAAAACCTGCCACTCATTAAGTCAGCTGTAAAAGTGTCTCAACAAGAGAAACACTGCAGACTCTCTCATAAGACTCCTCTGTTTGTCAACTTTTGGACTCATCACATTACCATATTCTTTATCAAAATCAGAATCCTTTATTAAACCCAGGGGGGAAATTGCTTAGAAGACTAATATACTCTACACTCTTGGGTGGTTTTGTGTGTGTGTGTATGGTAAAAAGACTTGGCTGAGGTATTAGAGCTACGAATATTCAAACTGAAAGGAAAGAAGCATCAATGTACTCGTTTGAGTTTTTTATTCAGTAGGAAACGTGGAATAAACAGCACCGTGATTTCATGACTCACCTGACATATTCATGTCCCCAGGAGGCCAGCTCTTCCTGGGAGCCCACTAGGCGGTACTTTAAACACTCCCTCTCACCACTCATGGTCATGGCCAGCACTGACACCACATCAGCACAGAAACGCTGCAACAACAAACATGTATACACATCTGTCACTCAAACACTATTTACAAGCCAATTCTACTGTAATGCTGGATGTTAATCGAATGCCACCCAAGTTCGTAAAACCTGTACTTGTAAGAGACGTGTGGGTCAGAATTCTTCAGAAGTCAAAGTCAATATATTAAGTTGTTTATTTTCTTACTCTTACATCACATTTCTCCCTTTCCTATATATAAACTCTTATGAATGTGTTCATCCTTGAAATTTTCAGTTGTCTGGCAGCATAGAGGCTTACCTTGTTCTCTCCAGGGGCCATGCCTTCATAGATTTCTTTGAGCTTGCCATAATGTGGGCGCAGGAATTTTAGCGGCTTAGGTACTGAGGTCATGGAGGTGGTTGAGGAACGAATTTGTCTGCGCAGCTCTTCTAAAGCAGGACGATACAGTGCTGCGTTCTTCTCCTGTAGAAAATAAACATTTTTTCCTTGTAAGACTTCTTCCAATGCCTCGGCACACAAAGAAGCTACACAAAATAATAATAATAAAATACTCACACTCAGTCTCTCCACCATCATCTCCAGGTCCTCTTGTAACTGTTTGTCTTCTTCCGACTGAAATTGTGAGAGGACATTATGTATTATTAGTCAATAGACTGGTAACTACCTGACAACTACTGCCAGTCAGTCAGTATTATATAAACTGCTGTTTTAAACACTTGCTGTCAAACTAGTTAGGGACAGTAACAAATGTGATAAAACTGAAACAGACATTGGAATTGAAAACTGGTACCAAACTGACCAATTCATTGGAAATACATTCCCATAAAATGATCAGTTCCCTTTAGTGTGTTATTCTTTCTGCTGTAAAATGTAAAACAATGTCTAACTCACAACAATGGAACTTTTGCACGCCTGAGCAGCATGCAAGCCTTTCTTCTACCCTGGTTCTGTGCGTCTAAGACAATAAAAACATTTGCACTGACGCTGAAACCCTTTTTTGACAATAAAAAAAAATTAACCAGACCTTGACCTCTAAGTACAACTTATGATGACATTTCTTTTGATTAATATCAATATTATAAATATTCATTCCTATGAATGGTGCAATATGCAAAATATTACTTACCGTTTACCACCGGGCATCACTTAAATAATAATTTAAAAAAAGTTTGGCTTTCAAGACTATAATATGTACCTTCAGCTGCTCCCTTGTATGTTCTCTGAGGAGTCGTCACAGCTTATTAATCCACATTGGTAATTTGGAGTCTGTCTTACAGTGAATGCCTGGTGGCGTTATTAAACAAAGGCAGTATATATACACTGCTAAAAAAAAAATAAAGGAACACTTGATCATAGCAGCTTAACACAAAGTCAGTTAAACTTCAGGGATCTCAATCTGTCCAATGAGAAAGCATAAACCAGGAATCAATTTAAAGTGACAACAGGTGCATTTGAGAGGCAACAGCACAGGTTTGCTATGTCTCCCAGCAAAGTCTCAAGAGGCTGGTATTTGACCAGTATTTGCTCCTTTGTGGAAGGAGGACCTGAGGGGTGGGGCACAGAGCTACAAAATGACCTCAAGTGGGCAACTTGATCCTCTCCATCTAACTGAAACCCAATTGCAGCAGCTAGCATATCCACATAAATGGCTCATCTTTAGTCCCCCAAGCTATGGATCCCCAATCCAAAAAATTGACAATTTAACAATACATGGTTGGCTTTCACTGAGAATACTGCTGGCTTACTAAGATTCTTGCTTTGCTGCTGAAGTTTAGTCAAAATCAAATTGGAACCTTTCCTTTTTCACTTTTGCTATATTTAAAGCTATTCAGAAGCCAGTGGCTGTATTTACTCTCAAAGTAGGCTGATTCATCTGCACAAACACAGGTAGGACTCAAAAAGGCCTGCAGAGCTTTATAGCTACTCAGTTTCAAAGTAGGCCTATATGATAATTGATTTTTAAATAATAAGGCAGTTATAGTTCTATCATTTTCATGAATGCAACAAAAACACAATATTGTAACAAAAATGCAAAATTCAAGTATAAAATAATCACAAATAGCCCACTACAGAGTAGCCACTTAGTAATGCTGATAGGTTCATTTTATATTCAATAAGCTGTTTCACTCTGAATAAAATAAGAAAAGAGAACAGATACTGTATTTATCTCAAAGATGGGAAACTTTTTAATTTTAGCAGGAAAAAAATTAAGTGGCTTAGATAAGAAGGCATTATAAGGTTCAAGTATGTCATGCTCCTCCAAACAGACTTTTTGGGTCTAGAAATGTTTCAAAGTGGCATCCCCCATGCTAACCCCTCTGATAAACCATTCCTTTTTTGGGAGTTGTCTTGCTGGAGTCTCTTGGCAGCAGACTGAGGGGAGCAGACACCAACAGACTCAACAAAAGGATCTGCAATGCCAGTAACATTGTGGGTGGGGAGCTTAAAAGCTCATTTATGGTACTGCGTTGGGGGCAGTTGGCAGCACAGCGGGAGCTACGGACAGGTCGTCTACATGTTGCAGCCGTTTACTGTCACCAGGAGGCAGTGTCACAAATAAAAGGTCTGTGGGCAACTTTTGTTTGCTGTTGTTGGTCCCTCAGCCAGCAGAGGCAAAGATCGCAGCTAAAACAAAGAACTGAAGTAAAACAAAAGACTGTAAAGTATCCACTGCAGCCTCTCTGTGCTTTTCGTGCTGATTTGTTTAAGCTTTATTTTTGGGGGCTTATCCCTCTAATTGGAAACTCTGCCATTGCTCCCTGCCTGTCCCAGACTACTTTTCAACCAATCAGGATTCGACCTACGTGTTGCATCATCCGCGTCAAACTATGTATAGTTGGCTTTTTAGAGGACTGCACATCTGTGTTGCTTGTATTCCTCTCCTCAGACAGATCATGTGCCATGAATCACACATAACTTTCTGATGTAGGTGTCAGAGAGGAGGAAGCTGTACAAGTTAAGGACAATATTGGACAATCCTTTACACCCTCTCCATGACGTGCTGGACAGACAACAGCACGTTCAGCAGCAGACTCATTCCACCACTCATTCCACAATCATTCCTACCTGTGGCCATCAAACTCTACAAATCCTCCCTTTAACTCCTGGACTATTTTTTTCTTATGGCCGTATCTTACCTATAGTATTCATGTGACATATAGCACTTTTTCCATTAAGCCTAATTTATTTTATTAGGACTGCCAAAATTAACACATTAATCCAGAGTGATCAATTTCCCTGATTACTTTGATTAAAATTTTTAAAGCAATTAAATGCATGCACAGTGCACAATGACTCAAAATCCCACAATTCCACTCTGTTGTGTAGTGGAAGCTTCAAATAATAACCAAGATGGGTGTCATTCAACTGCACATTTTTTACTTGTTGAAATGCTGCAGCTGACAGTTAAAAAAGGAAAAATCTATTTTCATACTCTTCGTCAAAGATCACAAAAGCAAGCAACTTTCTGCTGACAGGATTATTACCTGCATTTCAAAAGAGAATCAACATGATCAAGATGGATCATACAGGACCTCTTGATGGGAAGTTTGAGTACAAAAAGAAGTAAAACGGAGCAATCAATCAATCTGATTAAAAATTGTAATTGTTTGACAGCCCTAACTTTTATTTCATTTCCAATTTTTTATATTTATATTCAGAATCAGAAAACTTTAATAATCCCAGGGGGGAAAATGCACAACATATCCTTAATATTTACTATTATATTACTGTTTAACTTTGACTGTTTATGGGCATTGCACTTTTTACATATAGGTTTATATAGCTTCACTTTCTTATCTTTCACATCCATATATATTTACACCAAATGAATCATCTGGAATTCAAGTAATTTCTCCCCCTGGGACTGATAAAGGATTTTGATTCTGGTGCACCTGCTGTCACCTTCACTTGCACCAAAGCAGGTGAAACGGACTCACAGTGGTTTATCAAACCAGACTGATCTCCCTGAAGTTAAACTGTGATGATCAGATGTCCCCCTAAATTTTTGGAGCAGTGTATGTCAACATGTTAGCGTAGTGGTTTAAACATTCGCCTCACAAGTGAAAGGTCCCTGGTTCGTTTACAGGTGGGGACACAAACCCCTCCTAGCATGTAGGGTTGCGTCAGGATGGGCATCCAGAGCAAAACCTCTGCTAAATTACCCATGCAGATGATGCCACTGTAGGGACCCCTTAGGGAGAAGCCAAAGTTACATTTTAGAGTATGTAACTTTGGCTGCTCCCTTGTATTCTCCCCAAGGGGTTGCCACAGCAGATTTATGTTTACACCGGATGCCCTTCCTGACACAACCCTCCATGGTGAGTGGGGCTTGTGTCTCCACCTGGAATAGAATTTGAGTGTATGACAACATTTGAAACTAAATGCTATCTCTAAACCCAACAGTGTGTAATAAGTGCATTATAACACGTTAACTAATCACAAATACACAGCAGAAGAAATAACGTAAACTTATATGAACCTTTGGTTACAGTGGATGCTCCTCAGCTTTGCACAGTAATGACCTCTGACACTTGGCTTGTTCATACAGGCGACAACAAGTTAGTGCGAAGTAAATCTGGTTTTAACAGGGGTGTTACTGGAGAACAGATGATGCTCAGAGTGAGTTCACAGTAGCTGCTGTGTCATACAGCACAGTGTGTTTTGCAGTGCTAAACCTGACTAGCCGAACATGCTAACAGAGCGACAGTGAAGAAAGCTAATGCTAACATGCCGGTCAAGCTACTGTTAGCTAACTGCGGGTATCTGCGGGGCTTTAAAGGAGCGTAAGATATTTCATATGTCAGGGTGGTGTCACTATACATGAGGAATACATGTATGTTCAGTAAAAGGAAGCTCATGAGTCGTCTATCTTGAATGCCGCTAACTCCGGCCTGCTCAACCATGATGGCAAAGCGGCAGTGACTAAGGCAAATTAACGCGTCTGTCTCCTGCAGCGTTAAAATGAATGAGAGAAACGCGCAAATTTACCAGTTCTTGCTCCTCTTTCTTGTCTTTATCCTTCCCCGAGGGCTGCTGGCCCTTTTCCTTGTCCTTCTCCTTCTCATCAGTCTTCTCGGGCTGCTTATTCTCTTTGTTTTTTGCCTCCTCCATAGTTGCGGCTATGTGAAGTGTTAGTTATCAAAACGGAACTGCTCAGGAGCTTCAGGAGCTGAAAACTGAGCCGGATGTTCTCTAGCGCCTCTGCTGGCTGTTTGTGAGTGCTTCAGGTCCAGACTCCTGACTTTCTCAATACACATAATTCAGCCATGTGCCATATTTGTCTATGTTGTGCAACAATACCCTGTACTGTACCACGCTTTGGTAACAGCAGCAGTATTTATATCCTTTCATATTCAGTAATTTTTTAGTTCTGTATTTCCAACACTGTGTGCATTATTTAGGAGTATATATGTACCTCTTTGCAGTGTTAATGTTGTGTAGTGGTTCACACATTCACCTTACAAGTGAAAGGTCCCTGGTTTGATTCCAGGTGGGGACACAAGCCCCTCTCACCATGGAGGGTTGCATCAAGAGGGCTTCTGGCGTAAAAACCATCTGCCAAACTACCAATGCAGATCAATCCACACCAGTGACGCCTTGGGGAGAATACAAGGGAGCGGCTGAAAGGTACAGTGACAGTCTAATAAAATGAATAAATAAATAAATGATTGTATTTCTCCCTCCATCTGAAGGTGTGGCTGCTCTGCGTTTTTTTTATTATACATTTTATGTTGACCAAAACACCAGGGATCCCTGTTTCCATCCACTGGGTATGTGTGGAGATAGTGGAGGACTACAGATAACCTGGACTTCATTAAACACACAGAAGCCATCTACAAGAAGGGCCAGAGCCGTCTCTATTTTCTGAGGTTACATAGGTCTTTCAGCATCTGCTGGATGATTCTCAGGACATTTTATGAGTCTGTGGTAGCCAGTGCCATCTCTATGCTGTAGTGTGCTGGGGCAGCAGACTGAGAACAGCAGACACCAACAGACTCAACAAGATGATCTGCAAGGCCAATAAAGTTGTGGATGTGGAGCTTGACTCTCTGACGGTGGTGGCAGAGAGGAGAATGCTGTCCAAGTTAAGGGCAATTTTGGACAATACTTCACACCCTCTCCATGATGTGCTGGACAGGCACAGGAGCACGTTCAGCAGCAGACACATTCTGCCATGATGCACCACAGAACACTACAGGACATCATTCCTACCTTTGGCCATTAAACTCTACAACTTCACCCTCTAATACCCAGACTGTTTTTCTTACAGTCACATTCATGCTACATAGTATTTAATGTGACATATTGCACTTTCTAATTTAAGGCTCATTTATTTTTTATTTCATTTTCACCAAAATTTATGTTTAATATTTTACTGTCTTAACTTTGAATGTTTATGGGACAACTGCACTTTTTACAAGTAGGTTTGTTTCCGGACAGTATTTGCACTGTAGTATAGTTTAAAATGACACTTCTGCACTACTGTTTTTTCTGCCACTTTATATTTATATTTATAGTCACTTTATTCACCCCACTACCTAATTTTCCCCATGTTTATATATATGTACATCACTGTTATACTATATAGATTGTATCTATTTTATATTTTTATATTTAGTATTTTTATATTTCTTGTCAATATGTCACTTTTTATATTTTTATCTATATGTGTCTTTTGCTACTGTAACGACTGA
>VUQH01075542.1:0-13817 GCA_015106775.1 Etroplus canarensis
AGCTGATCCCTGATGTAATCCCACCCCCACCTTCAACCCGTCTGTCACTCCTACTGCACACCTCACCACTGTCTCACTGTCCTCATACATACAGACATACTTCTCTGCCACTCCTGACTTCCTCATACAATTCCACACTTCCTCTCTTGGCACGCTATCATATGCTTTCTCTAGATCCACAAAGACACAGTGCAACTCCTTCTGACCTTCTCTATACTTCTCCATCAACACTCTCAAAGCAAACATTGCATCTGTAGTTTTCTTTCTTGGCATGAAGCCATACTGCTGCTGGCTGATCACCACCTCTCTTCTTAGCCTAGCTTCAACAACTCTTTCCCATAATCTTCGTGGCATGGGGGTAGTTGCTGCAGCCCTCCGCATTGCCTTTATTCTTGAAGTATAGGAATAAAGTAGCGAGCAGCTATGACTGTGTATGTGTCCTTAATATAGAAAATAACATAAATAAATGGTGTAACCAATATTCAAATTCAATGAAACTCAAAATGTCAACATACAGTATCCGTAGGTCTGACTAGCTATTTACCAAGTCAACACAACACTTGAATTTCTTGAAGCTATTCCAAGCTAATACATTTAATTTGTACCTATTTGCACCCTGGGATTAACTCCTTTATAAGAATATCAAGCGCGCCTCTTTACACAAGTTGAATGAGGGCCTTACTTTTATTTTTCTCTTTTTTCCTTTGCCTTTGGAAAATCCTCTTCAGCAGGACACACAAAGACTGTCTTCAGAGCTAAAGGGAAGGAAGCTGCGGGAGACTGAAATACCAAGGCTTGCCACGTCAGAGATTCAGAATGGAAAGTCATTATAATAGCCACTGAGGTGCTGACATAATATTTACTGTGTGTGTGAACACATTGATGCCCAGAAGCTAACTGTAGGAAACACTGCTTAGACCATCGTGGCCCACAACAGGATGGATCCGGTCCCATCAGGGTCCAACTGTGTTACATGCTGTCATCTGATGTTATTAGGGTTTCGACTTGCCAGGTTTCCATGATCCCAACACTATCCTAGCTTCAAGTGATGCTCTATGTTGTATTTTCTGTTCATGACATGGTGAGTATAGTGGTATCCTTGTCTCACACTATCCAATCTGGGACCCCATCTTTTCCTCTTTCCTCACTCTGTACTTTTTTCCTGGTGGTCCTGGCTTGGAGAGGACTACTGCAAGAGAGATGAAGTTCCACTCTTTGAAGTTGACTTCCTTGAAGGGAGGCCCGAATTGGCCTGAGTGGCAGAGCCTGAATGTCTGGCGGACATCAAATAGACAGTTCCGGCAGCGAAATTTCAAGTCCTTCCCTCCCCTGGCCTCCTTCTCTTCTTCTCTACCTCTTAACCACCCATCCACGTCAAACCTGAACTTTTTCTGAGCCTGTAATTAAAACCAGGCAAGGTGCAACGGAGGTGAGCTGTTTGGACTACAGACGTGCTGCTGGGGTCAAAGGGGATGCCGGGTTTCAACCTCCTTTTGTGGGAAGGGACTTGCCCCGGATGAACAGGGCACAACTTGTGCGGGATGAAAAGATGAGAAGAAGATGATATTGAGGGTACATTGAATTAAATTCACATTGTGCATAGGATAATGAATGAATGAAATGCATCTATATGGTACAATACTTACAGCTTGAAGAACCAGCGTTGTAAAACTTCCCATTGAAGGTTTCATTTGACCTGTGTGGCCAGCACTATAACACTTAAACATCTGAAATGATGACTCATGTAAAAGCTTTAAGAAAACAGTGATGCAAGCATGGGAACTGGCAGGGAACAGTCAGCTAAACAGCACTCATGTCAATGACTTGGGAAAGCTAACACTGAAGAAAAAAAAACACACTTATCCTCAAATTGAACCTTTGATGAAATTTTATGAGGAGTTTCTTAAGGGAATTCATGTTGCACCATGGATCCTTATGTCCTTTAAGTACTAGTGAGTAAACACAACCAAACTGCCCCCAGGTCTTTGTTTGTTCAACTCGTTAAAACATGACATTTATTAGCTTGGTGTTTCTTTTCATTGAGGCTTTTAGCTCCATTAGTCTCTTAAGTTGCCCCTTTATACGTCTGAGAGTGTTTATCTAACTATGCAGACGAGGACTGTGGGAAGGGCAGATAGAGGGAGCGTATGAAACATCACATGCCAAAACTAGTCACTCAGCACTTTCATCAGTGACGAGCCATCCAGCCTTAAAATGTCAAAGTAAGCCTTCTGGCTGTGACACATCCACCCTGCACCCCACTCATCAGTTCCAGTCTCTACAAACACTGGCCGGTTACATTCAATAGTCTTCTAATTGCTGATTTGCCTAATGGATGTGAACTGAAGTGCTTGTAGCTATCTGAGCCGGGAGAGACAAAGAAAGTCGAGGGGTAGAGGTCAGACTGGAGACCGCCCTTAGGGGAATTTCTGCTTCGCCTGAACACTTTACAGGATTATTTGAGCTAACTTTCATCTCCATTGCTGGGCCTACAGGAGCTCGCTGAATGCTCTGACCTCCTGACCTCCAAATCTGTTCCAGTCTCTTTTTGGAAGGAAAATTCCAGCGAGTGAAGTGTCTCTCGTAACCGCAATCTCATAAGTATCACTCTGGCTAAGCTCACCTTCAGGTTTGCCCCACGGCCAGCAGACAGGGTGTCATTACTAAAGTAAGAACCTACAAGGTCAAGTTAGCACAATAGTCTAATTCAGTGAGGTTAAGAGGAGCCTCTGCTGAGCTGAGGGATTGTCTCTCTGTGGGTTATTATGATTGATGTTTGCAGGTTATCTGAGTCGATAATTTTCAATTCATTCTTCTAAGTTCAGAGAAGTAATATTTCATGGGCACAATGTCCACACATGTCCACACACGGACTTTTAAACTTTTTAACATATGGATGTAATCAAATGAGGATTTACTTGGCTGAACATTTGACATATCTATATAGCAATAAAATGAACCCCAAAGATCCAGTTTACACAGTTAAGTACAATAAATGGATTGTAAGTGTCCATCATTGAAGCATGACTTGATATAAAGGGTTTTCTGGATTGTATGGAGAGACAGTTACTTAATGGCCAGGGTTAATGTTGGAGATTGGCATGAAGTCTTTTCATCCCAGTCTTCCACTGCTTACATCCTTATGAAGGAATATAAATGTATTTTTGCTGGACCTTTCAGCATCCATATCAGACGCTGAATAGGTGTGACAAGCGGGTGGAACAGACCTAAAAGGCTAGGTCAAGAGGGGGCCACTAAGACAGGGGAGCCAGAATAGCCAGGTCATGGCTGTTCTTGTCCAGGGTTAGTCTGAAGCTGATAAGTTCTCATTTGGTGGGGTCAAAACTAGGAAAGAACAATGTGTTAAAGCATGGGTGTCAAACATATGGCCCGGGGACCAGAACCAGCCCACCAAAGGATCTGATCCAGCTCACTGAATGACAGCTACAAGTACCTTGGAAACTCACAGGCTCATGGGAAACATGAAAAGGCCACTAGGGGAGCTGCAACCGCAAAGTACCTGCAGAGAGTAAGGCAAGTCCTGAGAAGTCAGCTGAATGGGAAAAACAAGACCTGGACAACCAACACCTACACCCTGTCGGTCATTAGATATCTCACTGGGATAACAAGCTGGCCAAAGGAGGAGATAGAAGTCACTGACATCAAGACAAGAAAGCTCCTTACAATTCATGGAGGGTTTCACCTCGAATCCAGCATCCTAAGACTGTATGCTGAGCGGAAGGAAGGAGGCCGAGGACTAGCAAGTGTCAGAACCACTATCCAGGACGAAACAACAAAGATTCAATGAGTAAATCAGAAAGATGGTCATGACTGACCATGTGCTACCTCAGGCAACAGAAACCCAAGTTAGAAGAGGAGCAAGAACAGGAACCAGCTTGGAGGGACAGGCCCCTGCATGGCACGTACCACCGGCAGACAGAGGAAGTGGCTGATGTTGAAAAATCCTACTAATGGGTTGGCCAAAGCTGGACTGAAAGACAACATGGAGATACAACATCAATTTCAGTCATGGCAGCACAAGATTGATAGAGGCTGGGGTCTACCGCACCAGGCAAGACCCCAGGTCCAGGCTGTGTAGAGATGCCACAGAGACAATCCAGCACATAACAGCAGAGTGCAAGATGCTACCGGACAGGGAACGCCATACCCAAGTGGCTGTCATACTGTACATTAACATCTGTGTGGAGTATGACCTGGAAGTTCTGAGATCAAAAGGTGGAGGAATCCTGTGGGACTTCCAGATACAGATCGACAAACAGGTGATGGCTAGCCAACCGGACAAAGTAGTTATGGAGAAGCAGAGGAAGAGGGCCATAGTGATAGATGTAGCGATCCCAAGTGATGGCAACATCAGGAAGAAGGAAGACAAGAAGCTCGAGAAATACCAAGGGCTGGGAGAAGAGCTAGAAAAGATGTGGAAGGGCGAAGGCAACAGCGGTCTCCATGGTAATCCGTGACCCCCAAACTGGGAAAGTGGCTCCAGCAGATTCCAGGAACAACATCCGACATCTCTGTCCAGAAGAGCGCAATCCTAGGAAAGACTACGATACTAAGCAGAACGCTCAAGCTCCCAGACTTGAAGGACAAGCCTGTACACAGCAAGTCATTTTTTTTCCCAACATGTTTGTGTCTCTTGAAAAGTCTGTATTTGCTTTACTGACTCGGGAAGTAAATTAAACAACAAAAGATGCTGGTCCTCAATCTGTGTCAAAGCAAGCTCATAACTAATGAGGCCAAGAGGCTTGGACACCATTACACAATGTAGCAAGAATGCTGCTTGACATCAGTTAGACTTCAGTACGAAACCAGTCCTACCATAAAAAGGCAGCATTGGCACAAGTGAGACAAATATAATCCAGAAAGTACAGATTAATGCACTGAAAAGGTTTATCAGATGCCAAACACGGCACTACAGTTTCTCACAGGCTACTAACAGAGATAAAGGAGCTGCCACAGCCAAGACTATTTACCAGTAATGTTCCATTACTGGCAATATGTGAGTAATGTCACACTGCAGCAAAAAAGGGGCCAGGTTCAACACTGGTTTCTTTTTGTGGGACTTACATGGCGACCTACGTTGCATCAGAGGACTGGCTCCGCTCAACTATAACAGCTCTCTTCTTCTAAACCGATCCCCAGAGGAGTCAGCCTTTACAAACTCATGTTGGTTGCAGCCACTGGATATTTAAAAGTGTAATGGAAGTTTCCAAAGTTCCCAGAGATACACATGAAATGATGTAATTTCAAAAATTGTTCTGAAAACATTAACCTTGGTTGTACTGCTAGAGTCTGGAAATAATGCTTTTCTGATTTTAAAATGTTTTGAATGGAATTATAACAAAGTATTGGTAATTACTACATCTCTGGCTGAATACAGCGGTTAAGCTGATAGGCAGGCACACTTATGACTTCCTGTGATCAGAATCAAAAACTAACAAACCTGTGCCCAGTGTTCAGCTGCCTCCCTCTGGTCATCTAAATGCACTATATGGGCAAAAGTACTGGGCCACCTCTCTTAATTGGTGAATTTAACAGATGCCACCTTAACAACCAGTCAATTCACAAAACTTCTTCCTTTCTAGATATTCCACTTTCTAGATATTCATCAACTGTAAGCAGTATTGTTGCAAAGTGGAAGCAACTTAGCCACGAAGAAAATCAGCCAACACTGCTGACTCAGTAACTGCAGAGTTCCAGACCTCCTCTCATATTAACATCTGCACAAAAACTGTACGCCGGGAGCTTCAGCATGGGTTTCCATGGCTGAGCAGCTGCATGCAAGCCTTAGTCCTGAGCCTTGAGTCTGACTTTGGCAAATGCCAAGAGAACATTACCTGCCTGACTGCACTGTGCCAGCTGTAAAGTTCAGTGGAAGAGGGATAATGCTATGGGGTTGCTTTTCTGGGATTGGTCTGGGTCCCTTAGTTACTTTAAAGGAAAATCTTAGACAATTCTGTGCTTCCAACTTTGTGGGAACAGTTTGAGGAAGCCTGTTTCTAGTATGACTGTGCCTCAGTGAGGTCCATAAAGGCTGGGCGAATTTGGTGTTATAGAACTTGACAGGCCCTCACAGAGCCCCGACCTCAACCCCATCCAACACCTTTGGACTAGAATGGAGATTGCGAGCAAGGCCCCCTTGTCCAAAATCAGTGTCTGACCTCACAAATGCTCTTTTGGATAAATGGGCAAAAAAATCCCACAGACACACTCCAAAATCATTTAGAAATCCTTCTCCAAAGAGAGCGAGTTGTTATAGCTGGAAGACACCTCCATATTAATGCCTCTGGATTTAGAATGGGATGTCATCAAAAGCTCCTGCGTGTGTAATGTGTGGTTGGCCCAATACTTTTGTCCATATAGCACACATTAGTAGAAGGGGAAAAGAATAATTGTTTATTTTTTAGTGTTAAATGAAATACTGAAAAGAGTAATGAGGGTGAGAGCCTCTCTCGCCAGCACACAACTGGGAGTTGGAGTCAGGCTCGGCCCTGTTGCTGGGATACCAGGGTCACCCCCTGTGGTTGGCAGTGTTCATTGGCTGGTCTGTGGTTTGGAGAGAGAGAAAGGGGAGGCAGAGCACGAGCACTGATCAAAGTTTAGCCAGGGCCCTGCTGTTCTCCAAATAAATCCTCCCCATTGCTGGGCTCTCAGTGCCAGCCTTGTTTCAATAAGTCTCCCTTATTGTACACGCAGCCAGGGGTCTTTGAGCCGAGCCACTCACTGCGAGCTTCCCACAGGATTACATATCTAAATATATGGTGTGAGAAGAGCCGCTGCGGCGCAAGTGTGTGCGTTTGAGCATGTGTGAGAGGCGTTTAGCCATTCTGTTAAATTAACCAGAGCTGAAGAGGATGAGTGCGTTGAAGGTCCCACCTCTCACTGGCTGCTCCTGCATTAGTGGGACTTTACCAGTGATCCCACTGCTCACCCTCTGAGGCTGACTTCAGCTGTAGTGTTTTCAGAAAGCTACCGCAGGATAATCTAGACTCTCTCTCCCTCTCTTTCTCCCCTTCTTACAGGGAATACCCCCGACCTATTGTTTTTATTTGCCATCCTGCCAAGAGGGGGATGAGAAGAGACTAATATCAGTTTCATCTGTGCATTTTGCAGACAGACTCGTCCAGGAAACATTTATTTAAAAAAAACACACGCACACACGCAAAAAACAACAGCACTCCTCTCGCGGCTCAGAAACGGCCTTGTTTGCCTTTTATCTGGCGCTTTATCTATTTAAGGACTAAAGCTGTGGGTTTTCACGGTACTGGCCAACTGAAATTCATGTTGTGACTGTGAATATATCAGGCCATGTTTTTATATCGTCACAGCTTGACCGTTCCACATGCCTACCCATTACACAAGCAGGACACAATATCAGAAAGTTGATCTTCACTATTTTCTTTATTAGTTTGGTAAAATAATGACCACTCATTTATGGAGTTGTTAGAAGCTGGTAGACTGGCCTTCTTCTCTTTGCTAATTCGTCTTTGCATGTATGTTCTTTTTTTATACGTCTTTTTTCCCTCTTTCATATCTCGAGGCTTGCGTTTGAGAGCTGCAGCTTAGAGTAACATATTCCTTTTGGCGTTCTGTCCACTGTGGGTGTATCCCTGTGGTTTGTACCCCAAAGAGGTGCCCCCAGTAGTGTAGTGGGTTACATATTTGCCCGGTTCAATTCCAGGGGGGGTATAAGAACCTGTCACCATGGAGGGTTGTGTCAGGAAGGGCATCCAGCATAAAACCTATATAGGGCCAAGATGGCCGCGTGCTACCATCGCGCCGCCACTCCGGAACCAAGGTGGTGCTTGTATCCCTGTGATTGTCCCTGTTTTTGGCCCAGTATTCAGGTGTTTTGGGTGTTGTGGACGTCGGGATGGTGGTGTTCAAGTTCGAAAGTCAGAGGTTCGAGGACGATCAGATACCGTCGTAGCTCCATCCCCAGACGATGCTTCAACAAAGTGTTAGTGTTAGTTTTATGGTCTGCAACCATCTTATTGTATCATTGTTCATTTTTTATATTTGTCCCCATATTAGTTGAATTATAGGGGTTATAGGTCAAATTAAAGGAGAAAACCTTTTGAAATGGTTTGGACTCATTTTTATTTATTTTATCTTTACATCAGCTTTCTGTATTCACTGTTGTATCTATAAGAAGCTGAGATACAAGGGGTGAAAAAAACGTGTATGCAGTGTTTTTGGCAGTTCTGCTTTCCCTCAAATAGCAGAAAGAAAATAAACCGTTGTTAGCTGAAATACGAAGATGCAGATTTGTTAAAACAAGCAAACCTGAAATGTTTTTCCCCAGAAATTTTAGAGCGTTTCTTTCAGCCTTCTCAAGTGCCTTGGAAAAACCTGCAATCCAAGACTGAGAAGTCAGTTACCCCCCTTAGTGAGTGAAGTGTTTTGTTGATACCACGGCATGCCCGGACGGGTGCGGAGTCAACGGGGGGAGGGGGTTGGACTTCTGGGATTTCTAAATGGCCGACAACACTGTAGATATGGGTCCAAGCTAATAGGCGGTTGGGGTTCCCACTGTCAGGCCTGATGAAAGCCAAACCCTGCAATGAGTAATTTCATAAATATAGTGGCAGGTGGGACTTGTTGGACATGCCTACTCTGTCTTTTACAAATGGTGGGTAATGTTCCTGACCTCCTCACCCCATCGGGGGGCCTCGGCAGCTGGGGCGCCTCAACCAGTGCAACCCACACCGTCGACTCCCTTGTGTGGGTAAATGCATGTATGTGTATGAATGCGCATTCATGGCTGTCTTTGTATATAAATTGCCACATGGCCACCTACGTTTTCCTTCATCCCTGTCCATTTTTCAGCTGCACCACACACAGTTTCCACAAAGTCTCCAGTGAGACTCTGCCTCATTCATAAGAAGCTCCCAACTTGAATCCCACGTGTGAACTCCCAAGCCACCACTGTACACAAATCCCCCCCCCCCCCTTTCCAGTGTGCAGCTCCCTTTTCCTCCAGAGTCTTCATGGTGACCTCTGTTACTATTATGCCTCTGCAGTAGAGGGGATAAATCACACCACCACTTGGTGTAAACATGTCAGCATGTATGCTTCAGGTGGGGGTGAGGTGATCCAGGGCTACTACGGAGATTTGTGAGGAAAATGGACATGTGTGAGATAAAGCAACACAAATGTGGCATGGTATCTTAAATCAAGCCATGAGCCATTTTCACACATGAACTGCAGCCCTGGACTCACCCAACAGAAGCGCACGTGAGAACACAAATGTCCTACGCAGTCGGATCAGATGTTAGGCAGTCCTAAACCTGCCAGCTCATTTGGACAAAAAACCGTGTGAAGTTGGATTATGGCAGCTGAGCTAAAAAATCCAGCGTTTTTACATCTAGCAAGCAGATCCAGGCAGCTCGCTTTCCTCCAGTGGTGTGATTACATCTGAAGTGGACTTATTATAACCCCGGTTCCAAAAAGGTGGGGATGCTGTATAGAATGTAGTGAAACACAATGCAGTTACTTGCAAGTCTCATCCTCCAGCTGCTTCCTTGTATTCTCCACCTACCACCAACCACTACACTACAGGGGACACTCATTAACCAAACTTTACTCACAAAAAACAAGCAAACATAGAAAACACGTCAGATGTTAAAAGTAAGACATATTTTTTGAAAGAAAAATAATAGCTCATCTTGGATTTGATGGCAGCAACGTGTCTCAAAAAAGTTGGGATAGCAACAAAGGGCTGCAAAGGTAAGTGATGCTACAAAGAAACAGCTGTAGGAACATGCTGCAACTAATGAAGTTAATTGGCAGCAGACCAGTAATATGATTGGGTATAAAAAGAGCACCTTAGAGAGTCTCTCAGAAGTGAAGATGGCCAGAGGTTCAGGAATCTGTGAGACACTGTCTACAAATTCTGGAGCAATTTCAGAATAATGTTCTTCAATGTAAAATTGCAAAGATTTTGAATATTCCATCATCAACAGAATATAATATCATCAAAAGATTCTGAGAATCTGGAAACATCTCTGCATGCAAGAGACACAGCTGAAAACCAGTATTGGATATTGGTGATCTTTGGGCCCTCAGGCAGCACTGCATTACAAACACACATGATTCTGTCATGGAAACCACTGCATGGACTCAGGAACACTTCCACAAATCATTGTCTGTAAACACAGTTGGCCGTGCCGTCCACACATGCAGCTTTTTAAAGCTCTATCATGCAAAGAAGAAGCCATATGTGAACATGATCCAGAAACGCCTCCGTCTTCTCCGGACCAAAACTCATTTAAAATGGACTGAGACAAAGCGGAAACTGTTCTGTGGTCAGATGAATTGAAATTTGAAATTCTTTATGGAAATCATGGGTGCCGGAAAAAAGAGCAGAGGGATGTTATTATCAGCACTTAGTTTAAAAGCCCTCATCTCTGATGGTATGGGGAGGGGGGGGGATTAGTGCCTATGGTGCTGGCAAACTTGTACATCTGGAAAAGCACCAGCAATGCTGAACGACATATACAGGTTTTAGAGAAGAAAATATGCTCCCGTCCAGGGAGCCTTCAGGGAAGGCCTTGCATATTTCAGCAAGACAATGCTAAGCCACATACTGCAGCTATCACAGCAGCGTGCCTTCATAGCAGGGGAGGAGTCTGGGTGCCCGGTCCTGCCTGCAGTCCAGATCTTTCACCAACTAAAAACATTTATAGTATCATGAAATGCAAAATGCAACAAAGAAGACCCAGACCCAAACATGGCTCTGTCCCAACTTTTTTGAGATGTGTTGCTGTCATCAAATTCAAGATGAGCTACTATTTTTCATGAAATATTAAAATGTCTCATTGTCAACACTTGGTATATTTTCTATGTTCTTTTTGAATAAAACATTGGCTTGTAAGAGTTGCAAATTATAGCTTTGTGTTTTTATTTACACTGTATCCAGGGTCCCAACCTTTTTGGAATTGGGGTTATATTTCCTGCTGTGCGCTATATGTGCTAAAAGACAACCATCAAAATAATCCTGAACTAATTTCCTTGAAATTGTTTAAAGTTAATGAAATAAGCTCCTGCTACAAAGAAAAGACGGATGTCCAAACTGGCGGTCTGACGCTGCAAGAAAGGGGACATAAAGGTGATGTAGGCCAAGACACTGTGGAGCGTGTTGTCCTTGACCGTCAGGCGATGAGATCTGAGTCTGAGTGCTGCTGCTGCTAAAGTAACGTCATGTCTTAGAGGTGGAGAGGCAGGAGGTCAGGCGTCATGGTGATAGGGCTCGGTATACCGTCATGTCTGCAGCTGCTGTGTGGTAAGAAGGATGAAGAAAGATGAAAAGAAAGAGTGGTACTGGAACAAAAGAGCCTCTCATAAAAAGAAGCAGGAGCGAGCGAGCAGCTAGAAAAATAGGACGGCAAATGGTGGAGTATCTTCTCGGCTCTCTGTGGCCAGATAGCATTGTTCCAGTGAATGGCTAATGCGGGAAGAGACGGTGTCCCTGCATCCTCAGGCTGCAGGGGTCAGCTCATTAAAAGAACTGTCCACCACCAAAGACATGGACGCTCTTTGATGAAGCCAGGGGCTCCACGTCAGCCTCGAGGAGGCAGATAAACCCTTCGTCTTGTCGGGGAGCAGAGGCTGAAGATTGCGGGGGTCCCTGTGAACGGAGAAGAAGCTTCAGATGATGTGTTGCTGAATGCACAGTGTGGTGTCACATTGACAACGCTCAGGACGCTTAGTGCTAGGAAATGCAGTCAAAATATAAGTAGAAAAGGAAAAATGAAAACAGTATAATTTAGATACAACGTATTGGAACTAACAAAAATATCCACCCATCTACTTTCTGCTGCTTATCCAGGTCCGGGTCATGGGGGGGTTCAGTTCCTCAGTTGCTGAAGGGGCTGCATAACTTTTGTTGTAAAAGTTGCACTGTCCAAAATACATGTAATAGTACAGTAGTCTACATATTTGCATTCAGTTGAGTTGGATTAGACTATAATACAATTAGTTCCGTTTGTCATTTTTTAAGTGAGAGAAACAGACTGGAAACTTTATCTCATCAGATTAAACAGATACTGACAAAAATGTATCACAATATATGTTGCTGCAACACTCACCATATTGCAAAATATTGTATTGTGAAGGAAGTATTGTGATAGTATTGCATTGTGGGGTCTGTGGCAATCCCCACCTCTGCTCCCCCCTTCCCTCACTCATAAACAAGACTCCGAGATACTTGAACTCCTCCACTTGGGGCAGTAGCGCATTCCCAACCAAGATAGAAAGCTAAAAAAAAAACAAAAAAACCCAAAAACATCCTAGCATGCACTTTTATTTGCTGACAGATGACAATTTTTACATCCGACTGTGCTGGTAAAGATGTTGAAAAGTTCTGAAAAAAAGCCATGTACGTACATATGTTTGGGCTTCCTGCTTTTCCCAACCAAGACGTGGACAGACGGGGGTTTTCCTCTTCTCACAGAGCAGTTAGGAGTCTTGGGGGATTTCTCTGGGAGAAAAGTATGTACAGCCAATTTTTTGGTTTGGCTGAGTAATTCTAAATCCCCCATTAGCTTCCTTTTTTCATTTTCACTGGGGATAGTTTTTAATGACTTTGCAAAACACAACAGACATCCTGAAATTAAATTAAGTACTAAACTGGAGACAGAACCCACTCTTTTATTGTACGTGCAGAAAACAATAATGGTTATTCTAATTAGGGTTATTTAATATGACACATTTCCTCACCCCCCTCTCAAGTATACATGTTGACATGGTTATACAAAACATGATGGGGTTTTTTTTTTTCTTTCTCAGTGTTCTTCTCAGTCACCCACAGCCAAACAGCAAAAAACTGAATCAGGCAGCAGCTGATGGCTTGTTTTGTAGTCTTCCCAGATTACTGTCATCTGATCAAACCTTGCTTGATCAGTCCTGATGAAGTGGATCAGCTCAGGTTTGAGGCTTTTTTTAATTCTTTTATGTCCATCAGTCATTTGTTTTTCAATTTCAGAGCTGCACTCAATGCTAAGTTGTTTTCTCTTGGCCATTTGGGGTAAACGGGACAAGTCACGAGCACTGATACATTTTTTTTTTTTTTTAGCAAAATCTTACTTATTTACTCTTTCAATGTAACATTAGCTTTCATTTTGAGTTTTAGTTCTGGTAACCTGACAATTGTCATGCTGATAATTTCATCTTTTTTTACCTCCAATCTGGTCTCCACCAACTCGTTAGCTGAGATCTGTGTCTATTTGAAAAGATAAGGTATTTGTTTTCATTTTGGTTTTTTTGGTCTCTACTACAGTCTGGGAAAATACTTGTCCCTTTCTTCAACAACAAGTTGCTAATTCCATTATTTTGTGGTTTATTGCGTATTCTAGGTTTATGAAGGCATCTAACCCACCCAGCAGTAGACCGTACTATTGCTGGAAATTAAGTACAGGTAGTTAAAAGCATCTGAAAATCTAAAGGTACGTTCACACCGAACACAATTCGCGCGGCGAATTCGCCTCCGCCGCCTCTGCGAATTCGCCCCATTTGCGTGTCCAAAAGTGTGGGAGGAGCTACCGCCAACCTTTATTTATCGGCCTCATTGCTACATTATGGAAGACATGGATAATGTTGAGAGTAGCTTGGATTTATTTGTTTTGGAGAGCTCTACAAAGGCGCCGGCAAGCACGTCGCCGTGTCTGGGTTCACGATATCATTCAGAGACGCTCCCAGTACGGCGAGTTTCACCATCTACTCCAGGAGCTGCGTCTGGATGACGGCCGCTTTCAGCGGTACTTCCGTCTCTCTGTGGCCCAGTTTGACGACTTGCTCTC
>VUQH01075544.1:0-10172 GCA_015106775.1 Etroplus canarensis
GAGCTTGTTCCTGTGCTGCCATGATTAGTGCCTCTGTGCTGTCTTTCAGTCCAGCTTTGTCCAGCCACTGGTAGGACTTCTGGATGTCAGCCACTTCCTCCATCTGCCGGTGGTACCATGCAGGGGCCTGTCCTTCTATGATGGTTCCTCCTCTTCCTCCGGTTTCTGCTGCCTGAGGTATTCACTGAGCACGTGGTCGGTTGGTGCCATCTTCCTGATGTATTCGTGGATGTTTGTTATCTCATCTTGGACTGTGGTACTGACACTCACCAGTCCCCGGCCTCCTTCCTTCCGCTTAGCATACAGCCTCAGGGTGCTGGACTTGGGGTGAAACCCTCCATGCATGGTCAGGAGCTTCCTGGTCTTGATGTCAATGGCTTCTATCTCCTCCTTTGGCCAGTTTATTATCCCATCAGGGTACCTGATCACGGGCAAGGCGTAGGTATTGATAGCCCGGATCTTGTTTTTACCATTCAGCTGACTCCTCAGAGACTTGCCTGACCCTCTGCAGGTACTTGGTGGTTGCAGCTTTCCTAGCGGCCTCTTCATGGTTCCCATTTGCCTGTGGGATCCCCAGGTACTTCTAGCTGTCCTCTATGTCTACAATGTTGCCTTGTGGTAGTTCCATCCCCTCAGTTCTGGCTACCTTCCCTCTCTTCGTTATCATCCGACTATACTTCTCCAGTCTGAATGACATTCCGATGTCATTGCTGTATATCCTGGCGGTGTGGATCAGTGAATCGATGTCTCGTTCGCTCTTGGCATACAGCTTGTTGTCATCCATGTAGAGGAGGTGGCTGACAACTGCTCTATTCCATAGTTGGTATCCATAGCCAGTCCTGTTAATGATCTCACTGAGAGGGTGCAGTGGGGACAGAGCATCTCCTTGGTAGATCCCGCACTTGATGCTGACTTGTGCTATTGGCTTGAAGTTGGCCTCTAGTGTTGTACGCCACATCCCCATTGAGTTCCTGATAAAGGCTCTTAGGGTCCTGTTAATCTTGTATAGTCCTAGGCATTCCAGTCAATGTACAGGTTGGTCCGCCTAGTCTTGCAGTCTCGACTGACTGCTCGGCCTACCAGTAGCTGGTGTTTTGCGCCTCTGGTATTCTTGCCAATTCCTTTCTGTGACACACTCATATATTGAGCCATATGCCTAGTTATCTTAGCTGCTATAATGCCTGACAGGAGCTTCCATGTGGTACTGAGGCAGGTATTGGCCGGTAGTTGGATAGGACCAGTCCCTTGAGGATCAGGACTGTCCAGCCTTTGGTTAGCCATTCCGGGTGTCTCTCATTGACTAGCAGCTGGTTCATTTGTGCTGCCAGATGCTCGTGGAGTACAGTCAGCTTTTTCAGCCAGTAGGCATTAACTATGTCAGGGCCTGGTGCTGTCTAACTCTTCATACTGGCACTGTGATGGTTACTGGACCCTATTCAGGGGGGTTATTGTAATCTATTCTTAGATCCACTAGCCCCTAAACATTATAGGTTGCGTCCTTCTCCCACATGCTCTTCCAGTATTGTTCCGTTTCCAGCCTTGGTGGTGCTGTTCTTATATTATTCTCCTGCCACTGAAAGTACACCTTGGATGGTTCTGGGAAAAACAGCTGGTTTATTCTCTTGCCTTCTATCTCTCTAGTATACCTCTTCAAACAGCTGGCCAAGGCTGTGAGTCTTTGCTTGGCAGTTTCCTACTTCGTAGGCACCTTTTTTATTGCACCTTTCTGCAACCCTCCATGCTACCTTGATCTTGGCCTCTAGTCTCCTTCTCCATGGAGGGTATTGCTCCTTATGGCTTTTTAACTTATAGCCAAGCATCTCACTGATCACTGCTGCCATGGTATAAATCAGCTGGTTAGCCTCAGTAATGGTTGCAGTAGGTATTGTCTGTAGTATTGCACTCACATCATCTAATAAATCTTCCGAGAGTACTTCACATAGTTTTGGTCAGATCCAGGTTTCAAGCTTCGCCATGATCTTATCTTTCAGGTCAGTTCCTCTCACACTCAATGATCCTTTTTCCATCGCACTTGGGGTTTGGTACCTAATCTCCTGACCTCCATCCTGGCTCCCCTTTGCCAATCTCTAGTTGTGGGAGCAGTCCCTTTTTCCAAATGCTGGAACACTGAGCTACTAGTTGTTTCGCTATCAATGTGGATAGCAGGTATCAAAGATTCCATAGGTCCCTCATCCTATTCACGTAACCCCTCCCGCTAAGGCATTCTAACAGCGTCTCTTGTCCACCGATGCTTTTTTATTCCAGTAGCCCACTTCTCATCAGGGTGCCCTGGTTCCTCAACACTTGGGATAAAACCCTCCATGTATGGTCAACACCTGACACGGACCTTGTTAAACCAGGTGACGTCCGGGCTTTATATTTATTTTTCTCGCTCGTGTCTACAGTAGGCTTGGTTAGCATGGGGGTCTAGCCTGGGATGCCCCGGGTGGGATTTGAACTTGCGACTCTCGCTCCAAAGGCACATAGTCTTACCACTACACTATCTCAGCTTATAAAAAAAAAAAAATAAGCCCTTTCCACACATGTCTAGAAAAAAATGAGTTTCTGGTATGGATCAGGAAGCTACAGTGAAGTCCCATTATGAAGCTTCTAGATGATGTTTCTGCCATCTTGATGTTTTAAAACCAGATGTGATGAGTGATTAACGACTTTATTCATTAGCCAATGAGCATACCCCAGATCATACTCCTTTCTGAAACTTAGAATGACCAAAATTTACATAATGGAATTGATGTTTTATTTCATATGACCCAAAATGAGGGACTGAGTCCATAAATTTAACAGGAAAGTTTTTACAGGTCAAACCCAAAGGCTTTTTTCCCATACACTTCTATATGACCAAAAGTCTTTTTGAGACCACGGCAACTTCACTTTTTACGCCCAAAGCTACGTCCAACTTTTATACAGTCTATGACTGAAAAAAGGAAAAGCTAGTCTGACTTAATCTACCAGCACAATTTATGTTTTCAGATTTGTATATATTAATACATATAACTATATAAACTTTATGTGTTTACCTTCCAAGGCGAAAATTCTGCTTCCCAGTGCATCCACAATACTCACTAAAGCAAGTTCGTCAGACACATTGAAGAAGTGGTCTTGTATTGGCTTACTGGATATGGACTCAATCTCTTTGACAAACTTCTGCAACTGTTCTGTAGTTTTGTTCTGACGATTGTAGTCCCCCAAAACCTGGAAACAAGAAAGAACTTAAGATCTCAACATCAACAGCGCTTCATAATTATGACATACTTATTTCTAATAGACCCAGCAGTTCTTATGATAGTTTAATATTGTTTCAAAAAACTATGTAGAACCTGGATCTATTTTAATATTTAGTTTGTAGTACTGAAAAATGAAATTGCTGGCTAGTTGGCTGATATGATTCAATACTTTTATAAACTGCATAGTAATAACGATGAATAAAGTGGCAGCATGATTTGAAAACGGTTATGCAAAAACAAAATTTAAAACAACATAGTTTGTACCCACAGCAATGCCAAATCTCTCGATGCCATCATTCTCGCAATTTTTAATGACAGTGTTTAGATTATAGTAGTCATGTGACTCTCCATCAGTCACAATCACCATAACTTTCTTCACCCCATTTCGTGCACCACGCTCTGGTGTAAAGGCTTCCTTCCTGAAGGGTAGAAAATTTAAAAGTTATTCAAATGAACCTGATTTCTGCTAGTTATTATTTAGTTATCTAAATGGAACAAGCGAAATATCATTCAAGTCTCAAAAATTACCACCATGTCTAACCATGGACATGTAGAACCACAGATTTTCTGCCAGGTGCCAGACAGTTTTTTTTAACTGACTGACAATTAGAAAAAATGTGTCCATGACAACCCAGTGAAAAATTTCTGTTTCTGAGACTATTGTCAGGCAGACTTGAAACGAAATGACACTTTCCTATTAAAATATCCATAAAACCTCGCCAGACCACAATGACTCAGTCATAAATTGTGGTCTGCTGTTGCCGGGCTTGGCCAAATAACAGGGTTAATGTTAGGTACCTGGCAGTATCAATGCCCAGGAAAGTCATCGTCCTGGTGCCTTGGTGCTGAGGAAGGTTTTTGACAAATTTCAGCATAGAATCAGTGTTGTCAAACTGGCTCAGGTTAACGTTGTGACTCACAGTCTCGCCATAAGACACAATGCCCACCTGGAAAACAGACATATTCACACGTTTTGTAAATTTCCTCCTCCATTAAATTTCCTTTTTCACTCCTTCCATGTTCTCGCCTTGGGTTTCTCTCCCAGACAGTCTGCAGAGGATGTGGCTGAGGTCTTGTGGGGTTGATATGACACAATGTTCTTTATACAGAAGGCAGAGGGCTTCAGCAGCCATGGAAGATGTGACTTTCAACCACTGGGCTCCAAAGTAGGAAGAGTTTCCAGTGCTTCCCTGTGGAAAACTCCACAAGCTGTGGGCCAGATCAGTGTAACCATAATAAAAAACCCATTCATAGACTGATCCAACACAAGTGGACAGAAATACACTCAGGTTATAACTTAGTGAGGCAGAGGTTGAAATTACTTTAAATACGGTAAAGTCTTCAGTTTATGAAGTCTGCTTCGTGAAGGGCAGCTTACAGTTATTTTTACTGTTGGTAGCATGTGGAAAATTCCATGATGGCACACACTTAAGTCATTAAATATAATTACTAAGTAATATATTCCTTCATTCATCCCTTTTCTATATCTGATTAATGTTACATAACCATTTCATTCATTCATTCATGTTCGAGTCTACAACTTGGGCTGCATGCACCCAAATATTTAAGTCCATTTTTTTAATGTGCTCATTTAATAGGGCAACTGACTTGTGAGAGTTTGGGTCCGATCTCAATTTTCTGAAGAAAGCGTATTAGAAAGTCCTGGACACTCGACCAGGGGTAGATACTGTTAGAGCCATCCAGAACAATCACAATATCCAGCTCCTTCCCGCACTCTGAAACAAAGCCAAAAATGACAGTTAATTAAAGGGTAAGTTTAGTTTTCGATTTCTCTCTGTAAGCAGTAACAGGGATGTTGAAAAATGAGACTGGACTTCTTTATGCATCTTTATACTTTTGGCTGAGCTACACAAGCACATGAAAGTGCTGAGTTTTCTCCTAAGAAAGACATCCAGTCTTCTTCCTGTTTACTTGTGCACACAGTAAACACACAAGCTCCAGGTCACAGTGTAATAATTTAGATCAGTGTGTGTGCCTGTGTGTACTGTATGTGTCTGTGTGTGTCTAGGCTGGGATGAGGGGGAAATTAGGGAGGGTTGCATGTGAAATCAGTAAGCTTTTTGGATTGCTAAGAGAAGAAGGGAAAAAAAAAAATCAACATTTCTGTCACAGATATATGGCCATTTTTTAAAAATGTTATTTTCAAGACTTTTTTACTAGATTCTTATGGTCATTTTCAGACTTTTAAAAAATTACACAAAAAACAAAATAAAAAAATCAGTTCTTGGTTGAAAGGTTCATTACTAGCAGACATGTGAAGGTAAGTCACATTTAAGTATGGCTTTGCAGTTACAGGGAGTAAAGGTTTGCAATCAACCATGTAAAAGTTAATAATCCAAATAAAAAGTAAAAAAAAACATTTTAAAAATAGTGTATTTATTAGGAGAAACTAGAGTTGAAGAGTTGTTAAATCTGGCAAAAAGAAAAATGGAAAGATTATGACAAAACTAGAATGTCAGTGACACAGTAGCTCATCCGGCTCACCATCCATTACAATTCACAGGTTATGTAAGGAGGAAAGTACAGAAAGAAAGTGAGACGGTTTCTTGGTGCTGACTGGCTGTATTTTACAAACTAATGAGAATTAAAATCTACTGACAAGTCAAGGAGGCTCACAAACAGTCATATCCAGGATAAATTCATGTCATTCACCACCAAATTAAAGTGTTTCAGTTCATAAGTATTATGACTACATGGTCAGCAGTAGCCATGGCCATAAAAAGCATGAAAATATGTGAACTCATCAGCACGTTATAGCATTGACCATATTACTGAGGTTAGCATAATGAAGATAGAAGGCTTCAATCATGCCGTCCTTATTCCTTATGTGGGAGTTAACCGATAGGACCACTCCCTCCATGATCATGACTAATATCATCATGATCATTACCATCTAATAGGATACAAGTGGTGTACGACATGTGTGGCAAAGTGATATTTGAAGCCATCACTGCGCTGTCATCAGGTCTACCATCTAGAAGAAGAGAACCATTGAAAATATGCCAGTGAAATAAGAATAGCAAACATGAGAGTGGAATATTGCGAACTGGCTGTCAAATTTTACCTTGTAAAAATGGGAAGTTATGCGTACCATACTGGGAAACCAAGGTTACTGTCCGTTTACCTATGCCACAGCCTTGGTTCTTGACAGGCCCTAACCTAGCTTAAGACAGCATTTATGCATAGATGGCAAAGGAGCACACACAAACATTCATTTTACAAATGTTACAATCCTGACCACTGCTCTGGAATAGCAATTCTCATGAAAATGGAAAATCTATAAAATGACAAACATGACCCTGAGCCCAACTTGAAGACCCATTAGGGGATCATTGTGTGTAAGTTAGATTTTATTCTAATCAGTACTGTAGGAGGAATAGAGATCTGTGTGAATTGCGGATGAACAGATGGACGCCTCACAATGGGATTAGCTCATCAGTCCTTTGGCTGGATGAGCTAAAAAATGTCAAAAAACATCAAAGTCCAGACAGTCAAGGTAGCTTTGCAAAAATAGCAAAAGGCTTTTATACCACTGGGCTAGATACATTAATAATAAACCAGCAAGTATCAACTTAAGCTTTCTTTAGATTGCAGTAGTGTCTCTAGCCCCACAAAGAAAGACCTTTCACTATTTTCCAAACCTTCCATGAGTGCCCGGACTTGGACATTTGCTGCCAATTTTTGGTCATAATTCCATTTTTCTTTTTGCCATTGTTCCCTTCCATGAGCTGCAGTGGTTTGAGGAACACCAGCAGTGCTCCTGTTATTTTCTTGAAATCAGGCTGTAAATATTATGTGGTTGCATATTCAGCTTTAAACCTTCAAATTCAATGCAGAAACCAAAACAGGCAACAACTAAGTCTTCTCACTTGAGGCAATGAGTCACTATGTAGGGATTGCCCTGTTCTAATCTGTCAGTTTAGTCTAATTCCAGTCATGTTAACATCATTATATGATAAAACATAAGAGAAAAATAATTTCAATAGACTATATAAGCAACAAGCACCGATAAGTCTATTTATATGCTTGTTTCTGGTAAGGTAATAGTAAAACCTAAGTGAATCATAAAGAGAAAATGACTGTAGATTGTTTACTTTCTGGTTCTTTCTAAGCTGTTTCCTTCAAGGGAAACTGAGTGCAGGCTCAGTAAACTGTCTCCTAACTTGGGCATACAGTGCAGCAGATGGGCTGGGCCAGGCTGGACAAGAACGTGATTTGGGGGGGGGGTGACAGACAAGTTTACATTAGGAAGAATGCTCTAATCGCTCTCTTCGCTGAGGGAGTGTGAGTTTAAACTCAGGGTCTTGGGTGGTACTACTGTGATGAGTAAATTAAAATCTCTTTTCCCAGACAGACAATTTCTACAGATGCCATTATGTCCTGAGTAGATTTGCTGTACTGTACCTTGAGTCTGTGCCACAGAGTTGATTATCTCAAAGGAAGAGCTGACATTTGCACAAACTCCTGAGATGAACTGTTGCTGGCCGCACATGTAGCCATACTGAGGACCACATGCCTGTGAAGACAGGACACACACGCATACAAACAAACTGAAACTCACAGGCTGGTTAGTTTTCCACTACTATGAGGTCATGGGTGATAGCAGGTTCAGAGCTACTGAAGGCAGAAACCAAAAGGAAAGAACTACTCAAATTGAACATTAGACTAATTAAACCCAACAGAAACCACTGTTCTTTGTATAGCAAAGCAGAAGGAACAGAGCAAAAACAGCAATGCGTTTTTTTAATATTATGGGAAAGTTGTACAAGAAATCTATAGATAATGACTGTGTGAGGCTCTTCTTAGGCACAACAATGATTTGAGCTAAATGTTAATGTCAGTATGCTAGGTCTACTTGTGATTGTCACTATCACTTACATTTGTTAATTAGCAATGAAATGCCTAGAAGTCTTTCAGTATGTCTCTACTGTAAAGCTGAGCCTGTGTGACCTAGACCTTCCACTCCATAAGCTCATAAATCTTGCAGGATGTTCTACCCATCATAGGTATTTACCACAGTGTGGAAACGATCCAGCAAACAAGTTAGCTCCTGCAGATGGATGCATGGATGAAAAGACCTTAATGTTATCAATTCTACCCATCATGCTGATCAACCACGCAAGCTCTGGCAAGGATCCAGCAGCCCAGTCAGCTCCTATGGTGGCATTGATATTTTACTGAGAGCCCCATGGCCTGAAAATGTCAAAAGTTCTTCTACACATCATAGTAATTAACTATACAAAATCTGGCTCGGATCCAGCTGCCAGTAAGCTCCTACAACCGTAACAATAATTTCATGAATGACTCTCTGTAACCTTGACCTTGACCACAGTTTCATAAATGTCAATAATTTTTCTATCCATCATAGATGTTAACCACACAAAGTTTGGTAAAGATCCAGGGGACAAATCAGCCAATGTAGTGGTAACAAGATTTGTAACAGATGGACATACACTGCATGCACAATTATTAGGCAAGTGAGTATTTTGGCCATATCATCATTTTTATGTATACTTTTCAGCTCCAAGCTGAATAAACTTGAATGCCTATTGGATTTAAGCATACAAGGTGATGTGCATTTGTGTAATGAGGGAGGGTGTGGCCTTAGGAGATCAACACCCTATACCAGGTGTGTGCAATTATTAGGCAGCTTCTTTTCCTCAGGAACAATGAGCCAGAAAAGAGATCTAACAGACTCTAAAAAGTCGAAAACTATTTAAAAAATCTTTCAGAGGGATGCAGCACTCTTGAAATTGCCAAGATATTATGACGTGACCAAAGAACTATCGAACGTTTTGTTGCAAATACCCAAATGGTTGCAAGAAACGTGTTGAGAGAAAACGATGTAAATTAACTGCCAGACATTTGAGAAGAATCAAACGTAAAGCTACCTGAAACCCATTATCCTCCAGTGCTGCAACCTACCTGGAATGTCCAGAAGTACAAGGTGTTCAAAGCTCAGAGACATGGCCAAGGTAAGAAAAGCTGAAACCCGATCACCACTGAACAAGACACATAAGTTGAAATACCAAGAGCGGGCCCAAAAATATCTGAAGACAGATTTTTCAGAGGTTTTATGGAATGATGAGATGAGAGTGACTCTTGATGGAGCAGATGGATGGGCCCGTGGCTGGATCAGCAATGGGCCTAGAGCTCCACTCTGACTCAGACGCCAGTAAGGTGAAGATGGGCTGGAATTATTAAAAAAGAGCTTGTTGGACCTTTTCGGGTTGAAGATGGACTCAAACTCAACTCCGAAACCTACTGCCAGTTTCTAGAAGACACTCTCTTTACGCAGTGGTACAGGAAAAAGTCTGTATCTAACAAGAAGACCATGATTTTTTTATGCAAGACAATGCTCCATCTCATGCATCAAAGTACTAAACTGTGTGGGTAGTCAGTAAAGGCCTTAACGATGAAAGATAATAATATGGCCCCCTAAACCCTATTGAGAACTTGTGGGCCCTTCTTAAACGAGAGATGTACAGTGAAAGAAAACAGTACACCTCACTGAACTGTATCTGTGGTTGTGGGTGTGGTTGCTGTTGCACAAAAAGTTGATTTTCAAGAGATCAAGAAACTGACAGACTCCACGGACAGAAGACTTTTGAGTGTTATTGAAAAGAAGGGTGGCTACATTGGTCACTGATTTATTTTTTGAAATGTCTCATCTCGTCTCGTCTCGTCTCGTCGTCTACCGCTTTTCCGGGGGTCCGGGTCGCGGGGGCAGCAGTTCGAGCAGAGAAGCCCAGACTTTCCTCTCCCCAGCCACCTCCTCCAGCTCTTCAGGGGGGACACCCAGGTGCTCCCAGGCCAGCTGGGAGACATAGTCTCTCCAGCATGTCCTGGGCCTTCCTCGGGGTCTCCTCCCAGAGGGATGTGCCCGAAACGCCTCCAGTGAGAGGC
>VUQH01075546.1:0-12970 GCA_015106775.1 Etroplus canarensis
TGATAATATTGAATGTTATGTAACTTTTCCATCAATGCAACTGTCATAAAAGCAGAACTTTGTGTGGTCCTAACTTTTAAATTTACTATACAGTAGCTCTCCTAACAAACCAGGATTTATGTATCCTCATATAGAAGATGGTGCTGAAAAAGTGTGACTGATTTTGTAAAGTGACAACTACACAACAAGTCTCAGGGATCAAATGTTCTGTTTACTGCTTGCCTGTGTTGCCTCTGGGTAAGAAGAAAAACAACCCCCTCCTCATTAACAGAGGCCACTTGGTAGTGTGTCTTTTTACCCGACAGTTGGCTCAGCCAGTTCTGACAGATGTGACACTTTCTTGTATTTGATGTTTCTTAGGGTGGAGGACACAGTAGGGTTTTCAAGTATGCAACAGCATGTATGGTATAGTGATTGCAGAAGTATCCTATGCATCTTCTTTAGATTGTTTTCCCTGCTCTGCCTGAAATACTGCCAGCAGATTACAGGTTAGCAAGAATGACAGCGGCTGCATTTCATACAAATGTTGTGAATACATAATGCATAGCATTGTCTGCATGATCCCTTTCACATGCTAATACCAACCTTTCTACAGATGTCTCAGAGGTATGTGCTGATGACAGTAGAGAGGCAGAGGGGGTAAAAATAAAAAGGCATAAATAAGGAATCAAATGCACTGAAAACTCATCAAATTCATGACTGACATCAGTCACATATAATAATCAGTTGAAAAACGTGTTAAAAAAATTCAACTATATGTGGGGAAAGGAAAGAGGAAAGAGGCCTTCCTAAAAGTGGATTCAAACTGGCATTGTAGGCAGCTAGTGAATCTTCCCAGAAAATCACTTGAAATATTTCAGAAGCTATTTACAGCTATGCAATATCTAGACAGAAGTCCCACACAAAATGTATGGCAGAGTCATTAGGATCTGTGATTAACATGTCTGAAAGTACAGTATAATCACTGCTAAAGGAAGTGCTCTCGGCAGCATTCAGCCAGGCACTAAATCCTGATCCAGTTAATTGTATGGTGGTACGGTAAATGCCTACAGGCACTAAATGGTGTTGTGAGATGAACGAAATGTTCATTTAGTGTTTTACACAAAGTTCCCACACATAATTATGTTTTGCTATTTTCTGCTTTCAAATCAGTGTTGGTTAATGGGTAAAGACTCAAGAACTAGATTTAACAAAAAATACCTAAAAATAGATATTAAGCAACTGGAAGTTACCAATTTACAAATACAGCCATAATCTTAGATTTAATTCCAGAACAGTTGCAGATGTTAATCCATATATTCCCAAGACCACCAAACCTCTGACTGTTGACTAATGATAAACTAATTGTTGGGATTGTGTCTGAGAGGGATGGATAGTAGTCACCCCTTTAGCTGTGTTTTCTTTCCTTCTTTTCCTTCATTACCTACACAAAGCTTGAGGTGAATTGTTGCTTCCAATGTTGACAGAGCTTCGGTCACCTTCCTCCCAGTGAGTGCTAAAAACACTGGACAGGCTACCATGATCAGGGTCTGTGTTTATCATGTCTTTCAGAATGGGGCTGCAGATCTGAGATCAACAGTCAGTCCCAGTTCTCTGCAGTTTTACTCTCAGAGAGGCAACAAAAACTGATCTCTGACCAGAGTTGCTTGACACCAGTTTAGGTTTCTGGTCTTAGGTTTCCATCATGTTGGTGTGTATTTAGTGTCCTCTTGAGTGTTGACTTTACAGCCTGCTGCTATGTCTAAATAAACACTGGCTGGATTTAGGCTACCTCTCCCATCTATCCTGTCACAATTCCTCAACCTTATCTGATGCACACCACAGAGACTGGACCTGTGTGGCAAATCCCCTTATGCACACTTTCAAACTCCTCCTAGTTCACACGAAGGCACAAAGCTCCCCTCCCCACAATTAAAGTAATTTTAAAAATGGTTCTGTGAAAATTGCAGATTTATATCCCATGATAAAGAACTGAAATACATTTTCCCCAGTAACCCCTACACCCCGGCTTCAAAACCACCAGATGAACAGGGCTAATATAAAACAGATATGTTCCTATTCTGAATAATTATTTATGTTAGGATAACTAAAGACAGACTTTGCATTTTTGTTTCATGTCATGCTCAAGTCCATTATCTGGCCTTGATCAAAGCAACGGAAAATTGGATTTGTGCTGCTATTGATTTAAAACGAATGCTAAAAGAAATTATTGATCATTCTGTAATCTGCCAATAAAGCTAGTAAAGCAAAATGTGAACCTCTGAAATTTTCAATAACAGGTAGTCTGCATTAGCAAATCACTTATAGGGACCAAGTGACAGAGAGAAGAGAAGGGGAAGAAATAAGAGAATGAAAAGATGGGAGGCACGAAAGGGAGGGGAAATGGTTGATCTCAGAGGGATCCTCCATTGGCTGCAACCAGAGGTTCTAACATACATTTTAGTGACCTATTAAGAGCATTATGGACCCCACATCCACATCAACTCTCAGCTCTGGTAATCTGGCCTATCCTCTTAAAAGTGGAATTGATTGAAAGAATTGATTCTTTCTGGGTTGGCAGGCACAGCCCCAATAATTACCTCAAGTAAATCTCTGCAATATTGTATGAAATGTCAAAATCTTCAGCTCATACTCTTTCAGTTGCTCAGTAGCTGTTTTGAGGCTCAGGCAACACTTGTCCCGTGGTTGATAAAGGAGGAATGTGTTGAAAGAAAATAAAGGGAGTTGCCATAAAAACTTTAACCTACTGTGTCTTCATATGAAAACTTGAAATACGTGAGCATTTTCTGTTAAGACAGGGAAAATCCAAAAACAAGGCAATGAGAAAATGTGCTTTTACTGAGGGAACAGAGTCAAGAATAAACTGAACTAATTGAGCTCACCACAAACAGATGTTGGCATCAAGTGCTTGGATTGTAGTGTTTAAAAACACATAGCACACATTCTAAATTTTAACCTGTAGGTTTGAACATTTTAAAGGTAATCCTGTCTAGGATTAGCATTAGATAACTCTCCATATATACATTTAGATTCATCATTTATCTGTCTAGCATATGTATGATGACAGGCTTAGGCTTACATACACATGTTGGAAACCACCAGCTAACAAGCCGACCAGCCATCTCTGATTGAATGTTATTCATAAGGCCCCTCTTTTTTGGCTAAACAGGCAGTGAGTATGCACGGGCGACCATGGAGCCCTAAAAAGCAGCTGCAAAGATGGGAGGGTGCAGGATTAGGGCCTGAGCCTTACTCAGATGGGGCATTTCCATGACAGTGAGCTCTGCCACGGCTTAACAGCCCGCTCCTGTTTATGCTTTTTGGAGGAGAAGCCGGATTCCCTCCCCGTGACAGATGGCCTTTCAGCCACAAAGTGCACTGTTTAGACTTAGCTTGCTCTGGGGCAAGACAGCAAAGCTCTGATGACACAGCATTCGGCAAACAACTCCCAAATGCAGAGGTGGTGGCCGCAGAAAGCACAGAGAACTGGCTGACCCACCAAGCAAGTAACCAAATAACCAGAGAAGCTGCTCAGCTTCAGCTAAATCTGTCAACAAGGGGGAGGAAAAACAAGGGACACCAGAGATAATGACGGGGCTTAGAAAGCAAAGAAGTGGTTGGCTTGAAGATACATGACACGACTCAATTTAGATTCAGCATGGTCCAATCTAGAGCTTTTGCTTACTTCAGACCAAATGCCCCTGACTGAATCAATACACCCTGAAAAGAGAAAGCATTGGTTCTGCTTTTAATTAAGAGGATTGTTAAATTTGGTCAGTTGAAGTGTAAAGAGATTTCTTTATAGGCAGGCAGGGTAAAGCAGCAGATTTTGCATTAGAGGGTAAACAGTGAGTGAAAAGGACCAGCTGCTGGAGAGAATTAGCCCAGTCTCATCTGATCCACCACAAACCTAGTGCTGCTTACTCTCAAAAAAAAAAAAAGTCTGGCCTGACCCAGTCTGACCTCTCATACAAAGCCAGAGAGGCCCTGGAGGCAGTGAATTAATTGCAGCCCACTAAGCCTGATACACCATATCTTAAATAGAAACGAGTTGCTCATAAGTGCTGTAGCCTGGACTAGAAAAGACCTAAAAAGGAAATTATGCTTAAAATTGTGCCCAGTAAACAAAAACAAACACGCCGGGAAGGTTTTTGCTCATTGGAATGACCCTACAAAAAACAAAAATGGAGCTGCACATGCTATGAAGTGCATAAGTAACTGACTGACTTAAGTGAACAGAGGAAAACTACCTGGAGCTTCTCTCTTCCATATCCTGGGAAAACAGCTGATGAAAAATATCATCCTCTCACATCTCCTCACACTTAAATTCATTTAGAGAGTGGAGGCGTTACTCACTATGTTTACCCTGCCAGCTCGCTTTTCAAACCCACACTGCTGGAGCCACCTAAATTGGCCTCTTGCACATATAGATTTCCCATCACAGGCCAGCATCTAAAGAAGATGCAGAGAGAAAAGCAAAAGAAGAGGAAAGGCAGAACATTCGCCAGTCTGATCACTCAACGTATTGTCTTTCTAAAATAAAATACATACTCAGATTAATAGGCACAATAACAAAGAGTGATGGCTCATTCTTGTGGGGAACGGATGCCTTATCACTCCAATCACTTACTTGGCTGCTATTTTTTGTAAGGAGATGAATTATGCCAAGGAAAATTAAATATAAGCAAGGGATATAAGCAGATACAACATTACCAGTATTAAAAATGCAAAGAGGCTGCTTTTTAGCAATGTTGTGGACTATTCAACCAGGTGCAAAAGAATACACTGAGGGCTTTCTTGATTAGCATTAACGTAGCTAGTCGCGTAGTGGGCCAGGCAGCATGGGAAACAAGAAATGTCATGTCTGGGGGTTTCTGACGTCAGTGGATCAATAGCCTCTGACAAGGAATTTTAAAAGATACTATCTGACTGCTGGTGGCAATAAACTGAAGATTAACCTTTACGTCCCTCCTAGTCCTGGGAAGTACCCTGAAGGGCATGCTCCACTGTTTACTAATCAAAAAAAGTTGCTTTTTCGATACTGCAGGACCATGGAATGGCTTAGTAGCTCTGCACTAGGCCCTGAAAGTTATTGACTTCTTCCCCTACTGATATGAGCATCATAAATGTGAAAGATGAACACTCACAGGCAAGTATTATATATCACCAGCACAGCTCCAGATATGCGTACAGTCACAGCTGGTTTATTAAAAATAAACACCATATATTATCACTATGCTGCAGGACAAATGTAATATTTCCTGTTGCTGTGCATATAAGTACAGAAAATGTAATCACATGACATGAGAACGATGAGGTTGGTGTTTGGGATTGCCTGCTTGGCTGACTGCATAGCTGTGTCCTTTGTGAGCCACAGGGAAACAAGAGCTCTTTTTCTCCTCCAGAAGCATGATCCTCTTTCACCCCATACCTTTGAGCTGGGAGCCAAAGTTTAGAATGGCTGTGACCTCTGTGGCCTCTGCTGGCCCCCAGTGGCCTCCAACCCTCCAGCTGTTCATCTTTCCAGTCCAGCACATTGTCCAGTACCGCTGGTTTGCAGAGGCAGGAGGACCAGCACCCCTCTGCGACTAAGAATTGACCCCTAGGCCAAGGCCACAACACCACAGGCATAATACTGGAGTTCCCACATGAGCAATGGAGCATGATGAGAAGGAGAGAGAAAGGCAGAAAGTTGGGCAAACCAGGGTATGTGGAGGTAAGGTTTTGATGAATGGAAGAAAAAAATGAAGTAGAGAAGGAGGAGATGGATGTTCTTCAGACAGGATAGGAAATCGGGAAAGTGAACAGATACACAGGGAATAAATGAAAAGAGAGAGGAAAGAGTTAAAAGATAAAACAGGCTGAGAGAGCTGGGAGTGCAGGGAAGCGTGGTCAGAAGAAGTAAGTTGCGACAAGGCAATAAGATGGTGCTGCACAGACACAGACAGACGCCAAGGTGCAATAGAAGAGCTTGCTTCCCCTTCTGCATGGCTGGCTCCGATGACAAGACAGTATTCCCTCAGCACCAGCCGCTAACTGGATGATAGCACCAATCTCTCTCTTCTCGCTACCCTTCTCGCTTTCTGTCTATCTTGCTGTCATTAATTTTCTTTCTTTCTTTCCTTCTTTGTTTGTTTCTTTCTTTCTTTTTTCTTCCTTCCTTCCTTCCTTCCTTTCTTTCTTTCTTTCTTTCTTTCTTTCTTTCTATAGCTTCCTTCCTTCCTTCTTTCCATCTCCCCCAGTTGAAATCATATCCAACCAGCTCTCTTAAAATGACAGGACAGCGGCCATCTAAAGCAAACATTATTCTATAGTTTTGTTTGTTTACCTGGGAAAAATCATTGCCTCAGGCCTATCTCTCATTAGAGTGGCCAAACAAAGACAAAGGCAACTTGAGAATGCTTTAAAAATGCCTATAATTTAATGATGGCGTGCGTGTGTGTGCGTGTGTGTGTGTGTGTGTGTGTGTGGGAGGAAAGGAGGGGGCGTTTTGTGCAATCATGCAGGGAGGACGAATGGAAATCGCCTCTGTACAGGATGAAAGCCTCTGAGGACTATCCATTGACTATGAAATGTGATGATCCCCCTTCACCCTGAGACACCAAGAGAGTTGAGCTTAACATTGCCCTTTTTTCATATAAAACACCTGCCTCATTCTTCATCGCTTTACATTGTACATAGAATATTTCTAAATTGCATTCCCTGTCACAAACCCCATAAGGGGATGGATGACTCATAGAAATTGTGAGCGTATATTTCCATACATTTTACTAAGGCTCATAACTGAATGATTCACAGGATTTCTTACTGAAAAGGAGTGCATTTGAATATGAATGTGTCTGTGAAATTGTGTTGTATATGGCTGTGCATATGGTTCTTATGTCTGCAAGAGGTGTTTGTGCACATGTGTATGTGTGCGTGTGTGTACGTATCATCACACACGCGCCTGGTTGGTTGGTGGGTTGTTGGCAGGGTTGCGGTACCCTGCTGGGACCAACCCTGCCCAAGCAGCCTGGTGGAGGGGACAAGCTGTGGCATGTACACACACTCACACACACATATACAAACACACACATAGAGCAGCTGCTCCTTCTGCAGCTGCTGCTGTCGCCCAACCCAGGGCTCCCTGTTCCAAAGGAGTGTGAGAGGGGTTGGGGGTCGGGGGGGTTTGTGGATAATAAGAAAAGGAGAGGCAGGGAGGGAGAAGCAGGAGTGAAGGAAAATGGGAAGAGCAGTTGAATTGGGAAAAGAGAGAGAGCTGACAGAATAAACTGGAAAGCTATGAGGAAGAGGTAAAGAATGGAGAAGGGAGAGGTAATGGAAGTGAGAGTGGAAGAAAGAGCAAAGAAGAAATAGGATAAAGAAGAGGTTAAAGAAACATACACATCAAATACACGTCATAACTATCACCCTGTAGCAGGTGAAAAAATATCCATTATTTCCTCCATTGCAAACTCACAGTAGCCCACACATGTAACTAAAAAATTGCCATCAGAGACAATTTAATAACCAAAACAATAATCTCGTAAGCAATCTCTCCAAAGAAAGAAATGTGCTCAGATAAATCACATTTTTGAAGTCATACAACAACAACAACATACACTGACCATCCAACTTCCACAGGTTAAGCACAGATTAAACTAAATCCAGGCCTATATGCCCTGTGATGGACAGCGTCCATTTAAGATAACATATTACTCTTCATCTAAGCTTAATCTGTCTGGGAAATCAAACCTCCCCCCCACCACATACTCTGTGTTACTACTATCCAATCCTCCGTTGGGACTGTTTATGTTGCTTCACTTTTAGTTTCAATTTGATCAATACTCCAATCCAAATCAATAAGGGGAAGTTGAATTCATGATGACCTATCAATAAGCTGAGTATGGAAGACTTTTTTTGCCGACAGGAATGCTTTGAATTTGAAAATAATTTTAGTTTGGAAACAGTCCCACAAAAGAGATTGGCAAGGGGAAGCTTGCAGTGTTCGTGTGTCAAAGGCTGCTTCCAGGCCTCAGATAAGATAGTAAAGAAGAGGTTAGCTGTGGGGAGGCAGACTATATCGAATGTGTCCAATTAGTAAAGTAATTAGTTAATTAACACGTAGGACCCTGAAGGCATTTGAAGGCAGCCTGATGCAGACTTTCTTCAAATGGAGCAGACTTTGAATGGTTTTACTAAGTAGTTCCATATAGATAGACCAACTAACCAGCCCACACCATCATCTGTCTCACACATACTCACACGAGGACAACTCTGGATGATCCTCCACATACAGTATCAGTTTTCATTCATTCTCACTGTCACATTTTGTATTCACACAAAAGCAGGAAATGTGTCCTTTCTGTATCACCATGATATGTGCTGTCAGTTTTTTGGCCCACTTTAGAGCAGCTTTCTACTGCAAAATCATAATCATACATGGGCACAGGCTGGTTGGACTGTCTTCCCGTGACATACCATTTTTAGCTCGTGATGACATTATATCTTCTCCCACAACAAATGACATTTAAGTGATTATGCACATTTGCATCCATGGGTGTAGCCCTGTCTCAAGTGAGTAGTGCTTTATAGATGTTCACTCTTGCAACTACAACACCTGATGCAGCTTTTATATATCCAAACCTTATAACAATTGGAGCGATCTGTATTTGCTGCAAGAGGGAAAAGAAGACAAGAGAGAGAAAGAGAGAGTTAAAAGACCGTCTGCCCTGCATCGCTTCATAGCCACAGGCAGTTGCACAGCACAGAAGAAATGTGCTTACATCATCACATGTAGTCTAGGCATCCTGCAGAGGGCACTGCTAATGGAAGAAACACAGAGCGGAGGAGGCAGCCAACCAACTCAGGAGAGACTCAGCAAGGCACTCCTACGCAACTAGGATATCTGACATTCTTGGCAGCCTTTCAGAGAGGTCAGTAGTAAAAAAAAAAAAAAAAATCAAGCCAAACCAACCTTAAAGAGGGACTATGTTCGAGCAAGCTGAGACCAGAGGCTTAATTCATCACTAATTAAAGTCTGCATGGGGTATAGTGAAGAGTCTTTCCCGTTGAATCTCTGACTCCACTTTCCAAAGTAATCCTACTCTGATTTGGATAAGATGTTTTGCCCTTGTAGGTGCTGGGTGATATCATTGCAAGTGCATTGGTTTACAGATTTTTTTCTCAAAGAAATAAAGAAACAGAGGGAGAGAAAGAAAAACTTTGCATCAGTCTCCATAGTGTGACCTATCTACTGCCCTGGCTATAGGTGTGAGATGGATCATATGTGTAACATGTGAGATATAAATTTTCAAAATATGTAACAGATATAGGAAGTGTCATACTGCTTACAACCAAATGCTTGGAAACAGAAATGTCATTGGCACTTTTCCTGATTACATGTTCAGGTGTGTGAAATGGATATCAGAAGTTATCAGTTTAACTGCAAGGAACAGATTTCCCTTGTTCTTATCTTTCATAGTTATAGATGTGGCTACAATGGATATAATAACACATTGCATAGAAAGTGTGAGAGCAAAAGATGAATACTGTTAACACATTAAAATGAACAGCATTCTTCTCATTATTCCTATTAACCAAAGTTGCATCTGAATCTTTGTGGTTAAGTGAGTATGTGTCCAAGCGTGTGTCTTTTCAGTTGTCAGAAGCGTCGGCTTCCAGCTGCAGAACTTTTCTGGATGCTGATTGGAAGTGAGTGTTGAGCTCTCAGGACAATTATGGAATCATTATTGCGACCACGCCGAGGGCAAAATATGAACATCGTGTTATTTGTCAACCAACCACAGCTTCCTAATCAACCTCACTGGGTCTGTATGTTTGTCTTAGTGAGTGTGTTCCCATTCACCTATGTGGGAGTGTGTGTGAAAAGTCTGCGATCCTTGGCATGTTGGCAGAAGGAAGGGAATGTCCCTCAGTATGTGTGTGCACATGGTTGTGGAGGGTAATGGATGGGTCAAGAACACTGCCCAGCATTTTCTTTTTGTATATTTGTTTAAATTTGTGGTGGTATATAAATGGAATACAGCACACTGACAAATGTGTATGTATGCGTATATGTGCCTGTTGGTAGTGAGTGAGAAATGCCCTGCCCGAACACAACTGTCTAAACATGTCCCTTTCAGCTGTCTCTCCGCTCCCTTAAAAAAAATAACTTAACATGAGTTATTTGGTATTTTCACCGCACCCCAGACTATCATCTCACATTGGCTGCTGAGAGGTTGTACAATGAAAATGTCCCTCTGTGGCTTTTGACTGGAAAAGTGTCTGTCAAGTGAACAACTAAACTGGAATGGAAGCCTCTGAAAGGAGCATAAGATAGAAGGTATAAGGGGCAGAGAGCTGAAAGGGAACACCCCACATTCCTCTTTAATCAGTCTCTTTAAAGGCAGCACCTGTAATTCATCTCCGCATTTCTGGGATCAGCAGGGTAACGAGTGGCATAGATGTTTTAGGAAGACTGAATGCATTGATTCAATGAATGACAATAGCAAGCAGTGTATATCCTAGGTGTGTTTGCTTTCATGGTATGGAACAGCCAAGGGCAACTGTGGTGTGCAACTCTGTCCAACCATAAACCTAAAACAGTTTACAAAACTCAAAAAAATTAAGGCAATCCTTCACTTCACTTGATGAACTACATCTAGATGTTGTAGCTGTTTGCCAGGGGACAGTGTCACAAGCAACTGATCTGTAAGCTACTCTTCCTTGTGCTAAGCATATTCTGCATCTTTCAGCCAGTTGTGTGGGTATCCATGATTTTCATGTTTGTTTTTTTTTTGTTTTTTATAGAATTTATTTTCTCCCTGTACATTAAGAATGATGTCACTCCCTTTCCTGTCCTGGCCTATTTTTTAAGCAATCACAGGCACAGCATCATTGTTGTCGAGCTACATTTAGCTAGTTTTTGGAAAAACTGCGGACTAGCATGTCTGCGTCAGTTGCATTCCCTCTGCACTGGCTCTGTGTAGGCAAATACTGACACAAACAGACATGCAGTATCATAAATCAAGCATTATAAGGCACTGATCAGACACAATCATAAAGAAATGAAATAAAGAGAAGAATAGACGCTACGCATTGTATGCAATCATATATTATTATTATATTTTATTTCATATTTTATGTTAAACACCCGGAGTCTAGAGTATAATTGGCCGTTTTTTGACTACTTTTCATTTTACCTTTATATTACACCCTATAACCTTTTTACCTTGTCTTGTTTGGTGCCATTTTTCAGTATAACCTCACTGTCACAATCCTAGTAGGAAAAGTTTATTTATTTTACTCTGGAAATCACAAACATGTTTAACAAATCATGAGGGAGATGCTGAAAGGAGGGGCGGAGTCAGAGTTTGAGCCTGAGAGTGAAAAAGATAGAGGAGGGTGTTGTTTTATACACTTAATATGTTGGATAATTTTGAAACAACATAATTAAGTATAAGTACATGTTAAAGGGATGCTTACTTGATCTACAAAACGTTCAAGTTAAAGTAGATTTTTTTTAAGTTTAATTAACTCAAAAATTTATATAAAAAAACCTCACGGGACCTCAACACATTAAATTATTAAAGTTGTCTTCAAAATTTAAGCTTATTATACTTAGATTGTACTTGTTTTAATTATTTTGCACAATTTGGCTTGCAGTGCATGAAACTGTAAAATGTGTAAACAAGATACGAAAAAAGGAAATATATTGAGTGAATCAGAATCAGAATATTTTACTAATCCTGGGGGGACGCAAGCCGCTCTCACTATGGAGGGTTGAATCAGGACGGGCATCTAGCGTAAAACATCTGCCACATTATCAGTGGGGATTAATCCACTACGGAGTTCCACAGGGTTCTGTGCTGGGTCCAGTACGCTTTACGTTATACATGCTTACCTTATAGGCAGTATTATTAGAAAACACTGCATATATTTTTTATTGCTATGCAGATGATAGCCAGCTATATTTATCAATCAAGGCAGATGACACAAATCAATTAGTTAAACTACAGGCATGTTTCGAATACATACAGACCTGAATGGTCTGTAATCTTTTACTTATAAGAAATTCTTTCCAACCAGATACTTACCCTGGACGTTAGTACTTCAGCCTCCAGTGACACTGTGAGGAATCTTGGAGTCATTTTTGACCAGAATATGTTCTTTAATGCTCACATTAAACAAATGTGTAGGACTGCCTTTTATCACCTCCACAATATCATCAAAACTAGACACGTCTCAGAGTGATGCTGAAAAACTAGTTAATGCATTTATTACTTATAGGCATGTTTATTGTAATTTATTGCTATTTGTCTGTTCTAAAGGCTTCAGTTGATCCAAAATGCTGCAGCAAGAGTACTGACAGGGACTAGAAAGAGAGATCATACTTCCCCTAAATTTATTTCTCTTCATTGGCTCCCTGTTAAATTCAGAATTGAAATTAAAATCCTTCTACTTACTTACAGTACAAAGTCTTAAACAATCAGGCCTCATTATACCATATTTTCCCAATAGAGCACGTTGCTCTCAGAGTGCAGACCTACTTGTGGTTCCTAAAGTCTTTAAAAGTAGAATGGGAAGCACAGCCTTCAGCTATCAGGCGCCTCTCCTGTGGAACCAGCTCCCAGTTTGTATTCGGGAGGCACCCTCTCTACATTTGAGATTAGTCTTAAAAGTTTCCTTTTTGATAAAGCTTGTAGTTAGGGCTTAGTTATGCTGCAATAGGTTTAGGCTGCTGGGGGGCTTCTTATGATGTGCTGGGCATTTCTTCTCCACCTCTTTTCACTCCCCATGCATTTATTTGCTACTGATGCATGTCATTAATGTTGTCTTCTCTCTCACATAGTCTGTGTCTCTGTTTGCTCTCCTTTCTGTCTTCTCTGTCCCTTCACCCCCAACCGGTCGAGGCAGATGGCTGCCCCTCCCTGAGCCTAGGTCTGCCGGAGGTTTCTTCCTGTTAAAAGGGAGTTTTTCCTTCCCACAG
>VUQH01075572.1:0-15731 GCA_015106775.1 Etroplus canarensis
TTTCTTTTTTTTCCCCCGGGGTGGAGACAAGCAGACTGCCCCCGGTCCCGCAGCAGCAAGGCGGCCCAGCATCCCAGACCCCGACCAGACAGCCAGTTCCTCCTCCCGGCCCCCCGCCCCAGATGGCGAACAGAGAACCGGGGTGTGAAGACCCCATACCTCCCTCCACCCGCTCATATGTGGTGTTGCTGCATGCTGTTCTAATGGACTCATTTTTAATCCTGTCCATTTTGGTCACTCCCAGAGAAAATCTCAACATCTTCAGTTCTGCCACCTCCAGCTCCACCTCCTGTCTTTTTGTCAGTGTCACCGTCTCCAAACCATACATCATAGCAGGCCTCACTACCTTCCCTTTCACTCTTGCTGCTATCCTTCTGTCACAAAGCACCCCTGACACTCGTCTCCACCCACTCCAAAGACTAGCAGCAATGTGGCAACCTGTAGCCATAGAATATCAATGAAATTCGATGACTTGAAGTGACAACAGGTAAAATAACCACTAGCGACATCAACTGAGCAGGTTCAGAGTAATTACATTCAAGCCTTACATCACCAAGGACAATGCCAAGCATTGGATTGAGTGGTGTAAAGCATGCTGCCACTGGACTCTGGAGCAGTGGAAACATGTTCTTTGGAGTGACCAATCTGTCAGTCTGATGGATGAGTCTGGGTTTGGGGAAGGCCAGGAGAACGTTACCTTCCTGACTGCACTGTGCCAACTGTAAAGTCTAGTGGAGGAGGGATAATGCTATGGAGTTTTTTTTCTGGGTTGGCTTGACCCCCCCCTTAGTTTCAGGGAGCAGAATCCTTAATGCTTCAGCTTCCCAAGATATTTTGGATAATTCTGTACTTTCAGCTTTGGCAACAGTTTGGGGAAGGCCCTTTTCTATGCCAGCACAACTTTGCTACAGTGCACAAAGCTGGGTCCAGAAAGCCATGGTTGGATGACTTTGGTGTGGAAGATCTTGATTGTCCCACACAGAGTCCTGGGTTCAACTCCCATTGAACACTTTTGGGATTAAAGACCTGGATTGAGAGCAGAGCCTCCCATCCAACATCAGTGTCTGACCTCATAAATACTCTTTTGGATGAATGGGCAAAAAATTCTCACAGAAACACTCCAACCCAGGCAACTGTGTGGCTTTGCAAAGTGTGAAAATTTCAGTTTAATCATTAAATCCTTACATTTTTCAATAAAAAAACATTGCTTCTCCTGGGGAGGAGTAAAACTGTATGGAAAGTTAAAATTAGTTCTACGTTTCGTCAAAGCATTTAAATCATATTACGTTTTTTTAGCTCTGTAGTTCATGCAATAAATAAAAAACAGAACCTTTCTCTGTTTAGCTACATCAACTGGAGATAATTTATCTGAGTTTTATGAGCAGAACCACTCTCCAAACACACCCTTTCCAGCCTCAGGTCTAAAAAACATCTACTTTCCCTATAGAGCAGTTTATTCTCGTTTCTGTGCTCCAAAATCCCTCCCCTTGTTCTCTGTTTTCCAATCTCTCTCAAAGGTATTGGGGGGTATGCCGGGCCCAGGAGCCTCCTCTGATCCTGAATGAGGCCTTCCCCAAACCGCAGCCTCCGGCCTAGCTCGTCGCACCTTGTCAATCACGTTTGGTGTTGGGGTCCTTGCTCGTAAAGCCAGGGTTAATGTCACATTAAAGAATTAGTGTAAAAAGCTCAATGGATTGCTGTTTGCTGTAGGTGCCGTACAACATCACAGGCTGGCTGGACAAGAACAGAGATCCTCTGAATGAGACGGTCGTGGCCCTCTTCCAGAAGTCCTCCAACAAACTGATGGCTGGACTTTTCGAAAACTATATCAGCTCTGAAATGGGTAACTAAACGTCACTCACAACACTCACTGACTACAGAAAAAGCATGCATAAGTCTAAGAACTATAATCAAGTGAATGCGTTGTGTTGTTCTAGCCAGTGATCCAAAAGCTGAAATCAAACAGAGGAAGAAGAAAGCAGCCTCTTTCCAAACCGTTTCACAGTTGCACAAGGTGAGACTAACTGGCAAGATACTGCAAGAGAACTAAAGTAACCAAATCAGCGTATTCATATGTCTTTATCTGTGTCCACACACACTTTACAGGACGTTATATTTACTTGAGACACTATTACTGTGTACTGCATTGAAGATCTCAATTGTTTGTGGGTTTAATTACAGGAGAATCTTAATAAGCTGATGGCTAACCTGCGCAGCACTCAGCCTCACTTTGTCCGCTGTATAATCCCCAACGAGAACAAGAACCCAGGTAAAACCATGAAGCATCAGTAGCTACTGAAAACTGGTCTCTGTGAGGTAGTGACTGACATCCAGAAAAAAAAACTTCCTAAAGGGATGATCTATATCTCGTGGGGGAAATTTTCTTAAAGTTGTCCTGAAGGTGGCACCACTAAAGGTGTTTTTGTTGTCTGTAACCCAAAGACCCAAAAGAGTTTCCAATAAGATAAAACCAAAAACCTATAAATTAAAAAGCTAGAACCATAGATTTTTTTTTTTTCCTTTCTCCAAACCCGAATAACAACACGGGGTAAACAGAGCTAATCTCTTAGCATCCACCAGGCCACCAGTGACCTGTCCCAAACCCTACCCCTAACCATAGAAGAGTCACTGGTGACTTAGTTAAAAAAGAAAGTTCACTGAACTCTATGTAATCCTATGAAAAACTATGTACACCCCTACGGCTTCTATAGGAATTAAGAAAGTAAGTAGCAGCTAGGTGCTGTTAATCAAATGCACTTCGCCCCTAATGCACAGCCTCATATTTTGCAACAACCAAACACAGCATATCAACTGTCAAGCAGGGAGGTGGAAGGCTCATGATTTGGGCTTGTTTTGCAGCCACAGGACAAATTACAGCTCACCGCGTGTACCAAACGCCACGTGAAACTATCACAGAAGGACTGCAGATTTTAAAAACTTCTGTATGTTATTTTTTTAGATGTCCCCCCGTGTTTTTTCCAGGTGTGATGGATCCCTTCCTGGTTCTGCATCAGCTGAGGTGTAACGGAGTCCTCGAGGGGATCAGGATTTGCAGGAAGGGCTTTCCCAACCGTATCCTGTACGCCGAATTCAGGCAGCGGTGAGTCCAGAATCTAAACTCACAAACGGACCTGCATCTATTTGTTGATTTCCCTGCTGTGTTCATGTTGCTCCTCAATGGTTTTATCCCCTCAGTTATCGCATCTTGAATCCCTCTGCGATTCCAGAGGACTCGTTTGTGGACAGCAGGAAGGCTGTGGAGAAGCTACTGGGCTCTCTTGATATAGACCACACCCAGTACAAGTTCGGACACACCAAGGTACGGCGAACTCATACCAAACTTGCTTTTGCTTTCTTCGTTCTCAAACCTAGGCTGATGATCAGTCCTCCTCTCCTCAGGTGTTCTTTAAGGCAGGTTTGTTGGGCCAGTTGGAGGACATGAGGGACAACCGTCTGTCTCAGATCCTCACCACCGTTCAGGCCATGTGCAGAGGGAAACTGATGAGGATGGAACGACAGAAGATGATGCTGGAAAGGTCAGTAAGACAAGCATCACTGGGCAGCAAACGATGCTTCGTGGTGGATGTGATTACAAATATATCTCTATCTTGCTATCGTTAATCCTTGAATCTTTAGTGCTCGTAGTTTCCTTAGTCTTGTTAACGTTGATCAAAAGGAAGAAGAGAAATGACAGAAAAAGTTTTGGTGTCTGGTAGGCATATGTGAAAATATGTATGCGCTATATCACGGTGTCACAGATTACCCATCTACATCGTATCTCAGTGTTCGTACCTTATTTGTCTGCCAGCTGTCTTGTCTGTTTTTTCATTGCACATAAAAATGTATTCATAAGAATGAAAAACGTCATGAAGTGAAAGGCAGGGTAGACACTGGACAGGTTGCCGCTCCGTCGCACAGCCAACACAGAGACAGACAACCATCTACCCTCACAGCCACACCTACGGTCAATTTAGGACCGCCAGTTAAGCTAGACCCTCTGCATGACTTTGGACTGTGGGAGGAAGCTGGAGAGAACCCACGCAAGCACGGGGAGAACATACAAACTCCACACGGAGGGGCCGAAGCCGGCAGGCTGCTGGATTGGAACCTGCTAACCACAGAACCGTCCTCCTGCAGAGTTCTAGAAGAAAATGATCTGACATTTTTTAACTCATTTTCCTCCACTTACCCAAAGCCAGGTTGTGGTGGTAGCAGACTAAGCACTGTATTCCACATTGCCTTTCTTGTTGTCAGTTTTGTCATCCAGAACCACAGGAAATGAGGTGCTCTCAGGCCAGATGAGATATATAATCTCTAGAGTGAGTTCTGGATCTAGTCCAGATGTTTCCTTTCAGCTGGGGGTCAATGTAAAAGCTCTAAAGGAAGAAGCCTAGGAGTTATTCTGATTTTAACTGCTTGTATCCATAACTTCATTCTTCTGGCCGTTACTCAGAGCAGATGACCACGGGTGAGGATCTCAACATACACTGCAGGGGCAAAAGTATTGGGCCACCTAAGCATTAAGCCTACAGGAGCCCTTTTCACATCCCATTCTAAGTCCATAGACATTAGTACAGAATTGCCCCCCCCCCCCACAATACTCTAGTATGCTAAGGGCAGGATTTTTTCTGTAGTTTCCCCATTAGGGGGTTAATAAAATATATCATCATCATCTTCTTTTTTCTAACAGAACTATGGCCTCAGACTTGGAGACTCTTTTTCTGGGCTTCAAAGAGACTGATGTGGTTTTAAATTCTTCCTTTCAGGGATGCTGCGATGGTGATCCAGTTTGCCATTAGGGCGTTCTTCTCAGTGAGGACTTGGCCGTGGATGATGCTGTTCTATAAGCTCCGCCCACTGCTCAGAAGTGCTCAGGTAGAAAAGGAACTAGCCACTCTGAATGAAGATTACAAGAAGCTAAAAGAGGCCTATGACAGGTGTGTTCATCGGCCGGTGCTTGAATCAGGGTTACAAACTGAACTGAGCTACTCGCAGACAGATGTTTCATGTTATCTTCTGGTTGTTCTCGATCAGGTCGGAGTTGAAGCGGAAGGAGGCGGAGGAGCGACAGGTGGCTTTGGTTCAGGAGAAAAATGACCTGGCTCTGCAGCTCCAAGCAGTAAGTCACAAAAAAATGTAAAGGAGCAATTAGACAAGAATTTCCATGGAAACAAGACCGAGTCAGTAAGCTAAAAAAACAAGTAGTTTGTACATATCAACTTACCACCCCTTTAGTTGGTTCCATGTTCCAAGAGCCAGTTTCGCCAACCAGGGATTGGACCGCCAAGGTCTCTGCCTTCGACTGCCACCCAATCCACACTCCACCAGACCCCCATGATCCCTCCTGCAGATGATGAACCCCAAGTGGAAGAGTTCAAGTATCTCGCGGTCTTATTCACGAGTGAGGGAAGAATGGAGCGTGAGATTGACAGACGGATCGGGACAGCGTCTACAGTGATGCGGATGTTATACCGGTCTGTCGTAATGAGCGGGAGCGGCACAGAGTAGAGCTGCTGCTCCTCCTGGTTTATCTGATCAGGATGCCTCCTGGACGTCTCCCACTTGAGGTGTTTCAGGCACGTCCCTCTGGGAGGAGTCCCCGAGACAGACCCAGGACACGATGGAGAGACTATGTCTCCCAGCTTGTTTTGGAAATAAAATACCTTAATTTATCGCAGCTTCAGATGTATTTTTGTGATGTCACATATTTATGATAAAATCATGTGAAAAAGTTGGTATACCTTCTTTTAGTTTTAAGGTTTTATGTATCAGGATGTAAAAAGTTTTGGCGGTTTGCTGGTCTGGAGCATTCAGGTGTGTGTTCACACAATGCCACATTCTTCTCAAGAGTGGACGTCCCAGCAAATTCACCCCAAGGTCAGACAGTGCAATGCTCAGAGAAACTGCAAAAAATTCCAAGCGCTACACCTGAGACTCTACAGTCTAAAATTTGTGACAGTACAAGTATGGCTTGTTCTCTCTAAAAGAACATGACAGCATAGTTTACGCTTGCAAAACTGCTTCCAAACAAATTGCAAAATTTCTGGAGCAATATCCTTTAGACAGATGAGACCAAAGTGGAGAAGTTTAGCTACAATTCACAGAAAACCATTCAGCACAGGGGTGGAAGGCTCATGATTTGAGCTTGTTTTGAAGCCACATGACCTGGGCACCTTACAGTCATTTAGTCGACCATGAACTCCTCTGTACATCAAAGTATTCTACAGTCAAATGTGAGGACATCTGTCTGACAGCTAAAGCTTGGGTCGTGCAACAGAACAATGATCCCAAGCGCAGCAGCAAATCTACAACAGAATGGATGAAAAAGAAAAGAATGAAGGTGCTGCAATGGCCCAGTCAAAGTCCAGACCTCAATCTGATGGAAATGCTGTGGCGGGATCTTAAGAGCGCCTTACACGAATGAATGCCTGGAAATCTCAGTGACCAAAGTTGTAAAGAAAAGTGGGCCAAAATTCCTCCACAACGATATGAGAGACCAATAATGTTATTTATTAGTTCAAGTTACTCCAGCTAAAGATGGTTCCACAAGCTATTTAAACATGGGTGTACTTAGTTTTTCACAGGACCTTATATTACCTGTTTTGCTATTTTGAAAAAAAAAAAAAAACTCGGTTTGGGTCTTTTATTCACCCTTTCACATTCATGTAATCATCCAGGAGCAGGACAACCTGACAGATGCAGAGGACCGCTGCAACCAGCTTATTCAGTCTAAAATCTCTCTGGAGTCAAAGCTGAAGGAGATGCAGGAGCGCCTGGAGGACGAAGAGGAGGTGAGCTCCAGACTGACGACCAAGAAGCGCCAACTGGAGGACGAGGTGCTGTCGCTGAAGAGAGATGTGGACGACCTGGAGATGACCCTGGCTAAAGTGGAGAAGGAGAGACATGGGGTTGAGAACAAGGTCTGTATGAAAAATAAATGTATATAATTGCAGGTTTCCATCACTTCCTCTACACACAGAATGTGGCGCTGGTTTCTCTCCATCCAGGTGAAGAACTTGTCACAGGAGATGTGTGTTCTGGATGAATCCATAGCGTCTCTGAGCAGAGAGAAAGCAGCCCTGTTGGAGGCTCACCAGCAGGCACTGAATGACCTTCAGGCACAGGAGGACAAGGTCAACATGCTGGCCAAGGCAAAGGCTCGACTGGAGCAGCAAGTGGACAGTGTAAGAAAAGAACATCCTCAAACATCGTTTCATTAAACCATAACAACGAACTGTAGGGAGCGTGGAGTATCAGGTTCATTGCTACAAGCGATCTGGTCTCTTCATGACCATTGCTAGAGTCTGGTTCGCATTGTCAACAATCAGCCAAACTCATTCCCAGTGAGAGTGGGAACCCGCCAGGGCTGCCCTTTGTCACCGATCCTGTTCATAACTTTCCTGGACAGGATTTCTAGGCGCAGCCAAGCGACGGAGGGTGTCATGCTTGGTGGCTATAGGATCTCGTCTCTGCTGTTTGTATATGAGGTGGATGGCAGTATATGGACAAAAACATGGGCCACCTACAGGAGCTTTTATGACATCACATTCTAAATCTGCAGGCTAGGTCCCCTATTTGCAGGTTTAACAGTTTACACTCTTATTTGAGGGCTTTCTGCAAGATTTTGGAGTGAGTCTGTGGGAATTTTTGTTCCATTCACTCGGAAAAGCATCTGTGATGATGAGACAGCCTAGCTTGAAATCTTCATTCTAGTTCATCCCAAAGATGTTCAGTGGGGTTGATATCAGGGTTCTGTTCAGGCCAGTCAAGTTCTTCCACATCAAAGTCGTTCAACCATCAGCTGCTCAGCCATGGAAACCTACGCTATGAAGTTCCTGGAATGGAGTTTTTGTTTTGATATTAATGCCAGAGGAGGTTTGGAACTTTGTAGTCACTGAATCAGCAGAGCATTGGCAACTTTTATGCACAACACTCTGTAACTTTACGTGGTCTTCCACATCATGGCTGCATTGCTTCCACTTTGCAGTAATACCAGTCACAGTTGATGGTGGAATATCTAGGAGGAAAGAAATTTCAATGTTGAACACCCAAAGGCAACCAGGTAGAGCCGGCACAACACCTCACGAAAAAAGTCGACAAAAATCAGATTTACCAATTTATTTCGGCTGTGCCAAAAAGACATGTAATGTTTCTACCTGATGACCTTCATCAGAACATGATACAGAATAGAGGTCATTTCATTTACATCGACACAACATTGCAACAGCTGATTGGTCCAAAATGTCACATGGCAAATCACCTCCTAGTCTCCTACAAATCTGTTTCATGAATTAACAAATATTGAAAATAATGCCATATATCAAAACCATTCTGACTGATGTTACATTTTTTCACTAAACATTCTGTATTTTCAAGAAATTTCACCAGCATACTTTTGACAGCGGTGGCAACCTATTACATTGCCATGCTAAAATTCAAGTGAGCACTTTATTCTTTCACAAATGTAGAACATGCAGCAACCTCCCATAATTGCAGTTCCTCTTATGGCCACTTGCTCAAAGAATGAGTCAATCCCCATTGACTCTCATGTTAAAATTTCCAGTTTTACAGCAGAAATAAACCTGTTTGCAGATGGATACACAGAGCACTTTTAGCCTTTAGGTGCGGAAAAGATTAAGGTTCTCCACTCTTATTTTTGGTTTCTCTCTCATCTGCAGGTGGAAGCTTCCCTGGAGCAGGAGAAGAAGGTGCGAACAGATCTGGAGCGAACCAAACGAAAGCTAGAGGCAGATCTGAAGCTATCCATAGACTCGGTGAGGGAGCTGGAACACCAGAAAGAAGAGTTCGAGGAGAGAATGAAAAAGTATGAAGAGTACTCAGCATTTTGTGATATTCAACTCAGAAAACAAATACTTTAATACAAACTTTATCACAACCAATCCCTACAAAACTCTTTTCTGTCTCTTAACACTTTTCGAAAGGAAAGACTTCGAATTGGTTCAGCTTCAATCAAAAATGGAGGATGAACAGAGTCTGGTTGCTCAGCTTCAGAAGAAGACCAAAGAGCTTCAGGTTGGTGTGGAGCAGAACCTGTTCATCTTCCTTTCCTTCACTGTTTCTGCTATGGTTTGTGTTGTGATTGCCCTCCTCAGACTCGTATTGAGGAGCTGGAGGAGGCACTGGAAGCGGAGCGGGCGTGGCGGTCGAAAGTTGAACGCCAGAGGAACGACATCGCCAGGGAGCTGGAGGAACTTGGAGAGAAGCTAGAGGAGGCAGGAGGGGTCTCAGCTGCTCAGATGGCTCTCAACAGGTTAATACAAGCCTCAGTAAATCACAGTTTTACATCAAGGGACTTTGTGTAGGAGTACAGTCAGTGGTGGAGCCACAGTAGCTACATCAAAGGTAACCTGTTCTGCATTTCCTTATGTCCTGTCCTTTACATACTGTTCCAATGGTGGATGCTTACATTATGCTGGGCCAAGACGTGGATGTACCACCTACGATTGCCATCAACAACTACGAGCTTGAAGTGGCACGCCAGTTCACATACCTCGACTCTAGCATCAATGAAACCTGGCCCTACTTAGTGAAATCAACAAACGCATCAGCAAGGCCAAAACAACCCTGGGATAATCAACCACTTGTGTCTGGGAGAATCCCAAGCTACCCATTTCAACCAAGATGGCAGTTTACAGTACCCTCCTGAACGGGAGTGAAACCTGGACAATCTATGCCAAGCAAGAAGCAGAAGCTGAACAGTTTTCACATGCAGTGTCTTCGCTGCATCCTTGGCATCAGCTGGAGAGACAAAGTGCCCAACACCCAAGTTCTTGCCAGTGCTGGCCTCCCCACTATGTACACGCTGCTCAGACAACACAGACAGTGCTGGCGTGGTCGTATGTGACGTATGGTAGACGGCCAGATCCCAAAGGACATTCTCTACTGTGAACTAGCCTCTTGCAAAAGACCCCAAGGACGTCCCCAGGTAGGTACAAAGCTGTCTGCAAGCGCGACATGAAAACTCTGGATATCAACACAGAGAGCACTGGGAGGACCCTGAGGCCAACCGCAGCAGCTGGCACTGCTTGCTCAAGAAACAGCTGGAGAGGGAAGAGGAGAAGATACTGAACCTGGCAGAAGACAGGAGAGCCAGACAAAAGACACAACATTTCAGGGATCCCCCATGACCTGCCACACCTGCACTCTGTGCGGCAAGGATTGCCACTCCCGCTCCAGTTGCACCACCACAAACTCCTAGGGCGCAGTATCACTGATGGTCGACAATCAACCGAAGGAGGCCTTCTATAATAAACATGGCCAAAGTTTCAAAAGCAAAGTTTAGTGTACAACACTGTGCAAAAGTCTCAAGCCAGCCCTCATTTCTTTATGTGTTGCAAGGAAACAAGTAATGAAACGTACAAACAGAAATGGAAATGCAGTATATAAGGTAAAAGCAGAGTTTGTTCAATTCTAACCAGCTTGGAAGTCAATATTTGGTATGACCACCATTATTCTTCACCACAACCTGAACTCACCTGAACAAGCTTTCTTCTCATTTCTTTAAGTTGTCTTCAGGAATACAGTAGTTCTCCAGACTTCTTGACGGACATTGCAAAGCTCTTCTTTGGACGCCTGAGTCTCCCTCTTTCACTTTATTGAGAATGGCTTCTTGACAGCCACCCTTCCACGAGAACATTTCTGATGATGCTTTGGTGAACAGCAGCTGGATTGCTTCCTGTGTCAAGTGGATTTTTTCCTTTTTCTTAAGGATGTGACTTTCCGACACTGTTCATCTGCTGTAGATGCTTTTTGAGGCCTGCCACTTCTTCTTTTGTCCTCCACCTTTCCAGTTTCCTCAACATTTGTAAGGAAGGCCAGGTAAAAGTACTGCACTGTAAATGAGTGAAAAAGCAGCCAATATAAAAAAAAAGATTAACTGAACTTCTAAATTCTGTCTGCATACTTTAAACATGTACCTGGATCTTTTAACTGAACAGTGTGGTCTCCCTTTTAATACAAACTGGAAGTACCTTGTTGTTAAACAGGAAGCGAGAGGCCGATTTCCTAAAGTTGCGGCGGGAGCTGGATGAGGCGGGGCTTCACCACGAGGCATCGTCTGCCACCCTGAGGAAGAAGCACTCAGACATGGTGACAGAGCTCAGCGAGCAGATAGACGCTCTGCAGCGAGCCAAACAGAAACTGGAAAAAGAGAAGGCAGAGTTCCGACTGGAGGCCGACGACCTGGCAGCCAACGTCGAGCAGCTCTCCAGGGCAAAGGTAGAAACAGAACCTCCACTGAACCGGTGTGCTAGAGGCGGTACTGCATCTCTTTTCTCTTGCTACAAGTTTATCGTTGTTTTATCTGTGCGAAGATTTTTTTTCCCCAGAACTGTTCAGGCTACATTCTTGAAGATGCCTCTTGATTATACACTTTGACAAAAATACACCTACCTCCTCAACTCTATTGTTGACTTAGCTTGATGCTGTGAGGGGTTTTCTTACCAAGGAAAGAATTCTGTGATCATCCAAAAACTTATGGTCATAACTATAAAGAAGATCTGTCTGGTTAATTAGCATGAAGATAAAACATGTTAAAGCAGTGGCACAATGGGATCAGATCTCAGCAGCAGTAAGTGCAGCTGGCACATTGTGACGACCATAAGTTGGCCTTGTTTCAGGGGGACCTCGATCAGATTCAGTGAGAAAGTTAATTGTGACTGATTATCTCTGTGTGCGCAGGGGACCGTGGAAAAGATGTGCAGGGTTTATGAGGACCAGTTGAACGAAAGCAGGACCCGAGTGGATGAGCTGCAGAGGCAACTGTCTGAAGTCAACGCTCAGAAAGCGCGAGCAGTCACAGAGACTGGTAAAACACAGGCAGCACAGTGACTTTTACTAAAAGCAAGCCAAGTCAGAGGCCTTACCCACTCTTCACGCTGCCCTTCTTTTCTGCGCTGACAGTCTCTTTACCGATATCCTGCTGTGCTCTGCCTAGACGGCTTTAAGTTGTGCTTTAGAAAGGAATATCTTAAAAATGTCTTCTGTAACATGGAAAAGGCTGTGGAAATGACAGAAAAGAAACTAATGAGCAGCTGTTGTCAAGCTAGCCACTGACAGTCATCTGTACATCCATGTCCACATTGCAAAACCCTACTTTTAATAACAAAGTAGTTCCAGATGTTGGTCTCCCATCAGACATTCCTCATTTTCTCACAGAAAAACAGAATTCCAGGCTCAGCTGATGAAATACAGGAAAAGAAAGAATGTTAGAAGAATTAGAGGAGAGGGTGAAGGACTGGCGAGGACTGACTCGCTCCTTTTAAATGGGACTTTTGATCTAAAATGTTTTAGACTCTGACGCATAAAAGAAAAAAGCTGAACTGATTGTTGATTTTTCTCATGCAGGAAGCCCATCAGTAGTTCTATGACTGTTTTTATCTTTTTCAGCTGAGTACTGTCGTCGCCTGGAGGAGCGGGATGTCATGGTCGCTCAGCTCCAGCGCTCCAAGGCCGGGGTTTGCCAGAACGTTGAGGGCATGAAGAGGCAACTGGAGGAGGAGGGCAAAGTAATGCCTAAATCTTAAAACTGTAATGCATCATGTCACTAGAGTTCCTCGACAGTTCTACCTGTATTTCAGAATCAGAATCAGAATCATACCTTTATTGTCATTATACAAATGTACAACGAGATGGAGAACTACTCCCTTAAAAGTGCCGTGCAGATGTATACACGTACAACACCAATACACAAGTACAACACCCCAACAAAAATGCGGCTGAAATACAAGATACGCAAAAAACACAAGTGTTTTTTGCGTATCTTGTATTTTATCCAGTGTTTTTATTAGTTAGCTTTTATTGCTATCATTAAAGTCCCCGTGGTGTACTGGTTTACACATTCTCTTTACAAGTGAAAGAGCCCTGGTTTGATTCAAGTCCCTCTCACCATAGAGGGTTGAATCAGGAAGGGCATCCGGCCACTGTGGTAGCATTTTACTGGAACGAGCTTATGTTTCGTCTGCGTTTCAGGCTCGAGTGGCGTTGGCTCACGCCGTGCAGGCATCCCGTCACGACTGCAGCCTGCTCAGAGAGCAGCTGGAGGAGGAGCAGGAGGCCAAAGCTGAACTGCAGAGGGCGCTGTCTAAAGCCAACAGTCAGGTGGTTCAGTGGCGAGCGAAGTACGAGACCGATGCAGTGCTGAGGATCGAAGAGCTTGAAGAAGCAAAGTAAGGCAATACTACTAATGTAGCTACTGGTCACTGCACAGCCCCACTGTAAGAAGTTGAAACGTTTTGCTATTCGTAGGAAGAAATTAGTTGTGAAACTGCAGACCTTTGACGAGGCTGTGGAGGCATCTCAGGCCAAAAGCTCCTCGCTGGAGAAAACCAAACAGCGTCTGCAGACAGAGATTGAAGATCTGATGGTTGAACTGGAGCGCTCCAACGCTGCCGCTCTGGCTCTGGACAAGAAGCAACGCAACTTTGACAAGGTCAGTCATCAACACTGAGCATGACTCCCCAACAATAGCTATGCGGGAGCTTGCCTTCGGTACTGGCCACCTGCAGGTGTGGTGGTAAAATAAGTTCAGGAGTGTGTTTGTTGGTTGATACAGTTGCTGAGTGACTGGAAGCTGAAGTTTGAGGAGAGTCAGATGGAACTGGAGGCATCGCAGAAAGAATCTCGCAGTCTGAGCACTGAGCTTTTCAAACTGAAAAACTGCTATGAAGAAGCTCTGGACCACCTGGAGACAGTTAAACGAGAAAACAGAAACCTGCAAGGTAACACTCCGTCTTTTTAGCTAACAGAAAAATTTATAAACACATATTTCATTCAGTCCCATTGCCACAGGTGTATAAAATCAAGCAGTCAGCCGTGCATTAGTGAAAGAATGGGTCGGTCTAAAGAGCTCACTGAATTCCAGCGTGGTACTGTAATAGGATGCCACTGTTGGAATAAGTCCTTTGATGAAATTTTTGAGGTATTCTGCCATCAACTGTGAGTGGCTTTATTGCAAGGTGGAAGTGTTTCAGAACCACAGCAACTCAGCCACCAAGTGGCAGGCCACGTAAAGTTGAAGAGCGGGGCAAGCAGATGCTGAGGTGTATTGTGCATAAAAGTTGCCAACATTCCGCTGACTCAATAAGTGCAGTTCAGCAGAGTTTCAAACTTCCTCTAGTATTAACATCAGCACAAAGACGATCCACCTGGAGCTTCATGGCATGGGTTTCCATGGCTGCGCAGCTGCATGCAAGCCTTAAGTCACCAAGCACAACGGGAAGTGTTGGATGAAGTCTTGTAAAGCACACCGCCACCGGATTTTGGAACGGTGGAAACATGTTCTGTGGTGCGATGAACCACACTTCTCTGTCTGGCAATCTGGAGAAGTCTGGATTTGGCAAATGTCAGGAGAACATTACCTATCTGTCTGAACTGTGCCAACTGTAAAGTTTGGAGGAGAAGGTTTTCTGGGGTTGACCTGGACGCCTCAGTTCCAGTGAAGGGAAATCTTGATGCTTCAACTTATCAAGACATTTTGAATAATTCTGTGTTTCCAACTTTTTGGGAACACTTTGAGGAAAGATCTTTTCTGTTCCAATATGACAATAGGACAAGCTCCATGCCTTCATGGAGCTTGTCTTAATGGAACTTGACTGACCCATACAGAGCCCTGACCTTGACCCCATCAAACACCTTCGGGATGAACTCGAACAGGGACTGTGAGTCAGACTCTTTCATCCAACATCAGTGTCTGACCACACAAATGCTCTTTTGGATAAATGGGCAAAAATTCCCACAGACACACTATTCCAGAATCTTTTAGGAAGCCTTTCCAGAAGAGAGGAAGCTGTTCTAGCAGCAAAGAGGGACCAACACCATGTTAATGCCTGTGGATTTAGAATGGGTTGTGTAGGTGACCCAATACTTTTGCTCATATATTGTACAATCATCCAGCCAAGTTGAAAGTGTAAGTTAATGATGACTGTGCTGGCAAAAAACAATCTGCAGCTTCCAATTTTTGATAGATGAATCAAATTACAAGTAGTTTGAAACTTCCCCCTGTGATTAATAAATGATTCTGATTCAGAGCCTCACGATTCAAAGGATTTTCTGTGTTTTAAGAACACTGCAGCAACAAGAATTCATTATTTTGTGGTTAGAACAAGCACCGTTCTGTTGCCCATGGAGGATTTACTAGCTGAATAACCTTTACCTGAAGAATCCAAAGAACTAAATGTTCTGAGGCTTTAGTCTTTTTTTATTGTTTGGGAGTTAAGGGAATTCAGCAACTTTCCACTATATCAAAGTATTTTTGATCTGTTGACTCCAGAGGAGATCCTGGACTTGACAGATCAGATCAGCCAGGGAGGGAAGACCATTCACGAGCTCGAGAGGATGAAGAAAATCCTCGATGTGGAGAAGAGCGACATCACAGCTGCTCTGGAGGAAGCAGAGGTAACTTCCTGCTGTATGTACCTATAAAGTCTTTGTCACCTGAGCTGTTGACTGAACAGCTACCATCTTTTCCATCGACTAGGGTACCTTGGAGCACGAGGGGAGTAAGATCTTGAGATTCCAGATGGAGCTGCAGCAGATAAGGACGGAGATGGAGCGCAAGATCTCAGAGAAAGACGAGGAGATCGACAATCTCAGGTAACAAATATCTGGGGCCAAGATGGCAGCGTGGCCACTCCGGAACCAAGGTGGTGCTTGTACCCCTGTGATTGTCCATGTTTTGACCCGGTTTTGACCCGGTATTTGGGTGTTCGGGT
>VUQH01075573.1:0-10279 GCA_015106775.1 Etroplus canarensis
CAGGCCGTGACCAATCCGTTAGGGAAGTCGTGTTATGAATCCGCATATTTGATTTGGCAAAGTTTCTACGCCAGATGCCCTTCCTGATGCAAGCCTCACCATTTACCCGGGCTTGGGATCGGCACTGGGAGTACACTGGCTTGTGGGCCATGGCCATTAATTAGATCAGATTTGGGCATTTATTACAACTCTATTAACTGCAATGATATATACAGGGCACAATGTAGATAAAAGTGGAAGTAATGTTAGAGTCTGCTCTACATCAGCAATCAGTAAATGCTTCTTGTTTAATCAAATTATTTGGTCAGTACAAACTGAGGTATGAATGAGTTCACAAGCAATTTTGTGAGACTTCTTATTTACCCCCAAAATTCTATAACAGAGTTACCAAAACTCAGGAAAAAAGAGAAAAAAACCCCCCAATCTTACAGAGATTATTTTCTGTCATGGTCAAGATATACAGATACAGAACATACTGCAACACACAGACACCACTGTTGTAGCCTGTATCTGTACATAAACGCCTTATCACTGCATCACACTAACAAGTAGCTGAATGAGAGGGCATCAGGAAAGCTTACTGTCATAACAGTTAGGATGAGAGATGCCAGTTGATGCTTCTATTCTCTATATGTTTGAGCCATACATGCATATTAATGTGGAACTGATGTGGTGTTATTCTGCCCTAATCAAAACATAGCCAACAAAAGCTGTTTACTCTTACTTGCTGCCAGGAGATGATAACTCTAGACAGGATAAAAAGCACAGCATTTCCAGCATTTATAGCTATGTTTTAATGAGCCATAAGTGCAATCATTGGAACAAGTTCAGTGAGTTTGCATGGTTTGCAGTGGCAACACATATTTATTCCTCTTGAGAACACAGGCGTGGCACTCACGTGCTGCAGGTGTAAAATGATTTAGAACAGGGGGAATAAATTACAATAAGTGTTGGGTTGGCATCAATCATGAATAATCAAATCATCTCCTCTAATTCTCTTTAAAAGCACTGCTCTCGCCACAATGCAGTGACTGTAATGGATGAGGAGAGTCAAGATCTGCTCCACAAACACAGCTACTCCTAAGGAAATTGATGTCCTTGTCTAGTAGAGGCAGCGTTGTGTGGTGCAAATGTGGAAAGAATAGAAATAAACAATGAAAAAAATGTTCCTGCTTCCTCCCTGGAGAAAATGCAGGCCAAAGTATTAAGTGTTAGTTATTGTAGATTAAATACCTACCAGACACAGCCCTTTAGTTTGGAAAGGTGACTCATCCTGCATGCCTCTGAGTATTTAAACTCAAACAGTTGGTTTCTGAATTCTACAGGGAGCCAGTATAAGTAGACCAAGGCCTAAATGTAGTATTATTGACCACTTGCAAGTAATTGAGAAAGGTCTTCCTGAAGAAAGTGAAAAGGAAGTTTTAATAATGTAATCCTTAAGAAGTCCCCCATTTTATGCAGCAGCTGAAAATAAAAAAAGGGTCACTTAATATTTATTTACTCCTCCACTACTTAATGCCACTCCTTTCTAACAGTATTCAGATAAAAGTGATGAGGGACAAAATGCATAACCCATATTTTATTTGAATTTAATTTGAAACTTCTGAGAAATCACAATCCTATGTTGTTACAAATTTTAATTTCACATGAAAGCTGTATAATTTGTATAGATCTGATTTATTGGTGAAAATGGTCATTTTTTCATTTTGTGATACAAATTAATGTTTACTTAAATAAATAATTGTGAATAACCTGACAATAAAGAACAGTAGAATAGAAAAAACTGCTGTTTAGGGTAACACTATAATATTTTTTATACATTACATATGTCTCCGTAGTGTATTGTTTACACATTTGCCTTACAAATTAAAGGTTCCTGGTTTGAATTCAGGTGGGGACATAAACCCTGTCTGTCAGGAAGGGCATCCGGTGCAAAAACTATGCCAACTTACAAAAGCATAATATTCCACTCTGGTGACTCTTGGAGAAATACAAGGGAGCAAGGTGCTTATACACAAAGTAAATATGGGTAGACAGCAACACAAAATCACTGACCACTGAATTTAAACTTCAGTCAATTCCCTGTTTATGCCTTTCTTTCTGAAAAAGATACAGTAATATTGGTAATTTTCTCACATTATTCCATATAAACTACGCTCAAGCCTTCCACCTCAGCATGTGGTAGGCCCTGTTTCACATCTTCAGACATCATGCTGCAGCTTGTAATTAGTTTTTTAATATTTCAGGTACAAAAGTTTTTTTTGTTTGTGCATAGCTGATAATATTGAAAGCTTTTTTAGGAGTGCATATGGAGTATGTGCACATGCAGATGATCAAATGAGCAAATAGTTATTTGAATTTGTCTTTATCTGGCAAGGATACATTAATTCAGGAGTTTGTATTTCTTATGTTTGTTAAGGTGAATGATTAAAATAAACACACACACATGCACACATTCACGCACTTACGCATATATGCTCAAGCACATGCATGCACACGTGCTTACACACACACACACACACACACACACAGCTACACACTGTGACTTTATCAGATTTACTGAATAATTTATGTGGCAACCTCTGGAGCAAAATAGTGTGCATAATTGCATAGCATCACTCCTATCTGCCATTCCTGCCATTAACTAAACGATTGGTCTCAGCACCTGCCCTGCTAATTAAAACCTTAGAGATTAATCATAAACTTCCCCATTTTCAGTCAATGCCTGAGGTTGGATTTGCCTGTGCATGTATGTTGGATACATTCTGCACATAATTTTTTCATCACAGTCCTGGACAAACATTTTCCTATTAGATGATTGTTGTATACTGCAACAAAGAGCATTATTTTCTAGGCGCATGTGTTGTTCTATAATTAAACACCCTTTGTGTCTCATATGTCCTTATTACCTTGGTTGGTATCTGAGTGACTCAGAGAAAACTGAGCTGTTGGCTCTTGTAACAGGTGGTCACCTATAAAGAGGTTCAGCAGAAAATGTACCCCGTGGCTTCAGTTCTGTGAGTACACTTGTCTAAGTACTATTAACCTAAGGACTCACACAGCAATTAAAATGAGATGGATTAATTTAGGAAATCTCTTTGTGTGGCTCCTCAGCTGGACATCAGCCTCTGCCTTAGCCTCTATTTAAACTAAGATTCACGTTTTACACTAGAGAGGAACTACTGCTAGAATTCAAAGGATACGTCAAAGCACCACAGGCTGCTTCCCTCACAGTTATTTACTCTGCTTCCTTTCTGACACGTTATCTTCTCTGCTCTTCCAGTAACAGTGTGTTAAATGAGTTCATAGATGCCAGCTGAAATCAGAGTATATGAGGGCAGAATGAACCTGACTGGAGGCAAGGGCACAATGACTCAGGCATGGTGGCTCTAGCAGCCAGTCTTAATAAGTCACTGTGAGTGTAGATGGGGCTGAACTGAGGGAATTGACAGTATGGTGCTGCTGACCTGTGGGTATTACCTCAGCAGGGCTAATTACACTATTAGACTCTACCTGTGGGCTTCAATTTTGCTGATCCACCTTACATGCCCCTAGCGTCTTTATACACATACAGTACATAACAGTGTTCACAGATATGTGGAAAAAAAAAACACAAACACACAAACAAGAACCCAGTGCCTGTAGAAAGATTTTTTTGGATGGTTCTGCAAAAAATAAGCATTTCCATTGCTAAAATTCAGTAAGTGCAGGAAGTGTCATGCTCTATATTTAGCAAACTAAGAAATAAAGTTATGTCTGAAATTTAAAAAAAGGAAAGCACTTTTGGACGTGATTCAGGTAACCTTAATTACATCACTGCTGCTGAATGAATAATAACTGATAGATCAGTGTTGGCTAAATAAGTAAATAACAAAATGCATTTTTGTGATGAATACATATCCACCTGAGAGCATTTTCCCAAATTAATATATGAAAATCTTTTGTGGCAGTTTACTTTGTGATGTGCCGCTCTCTTCTCACATTTTTTTTTTCGTTCAATACAATGTTTGGTACTGACAATCAGCTTTATACTGCCTTTTGCAAAAAAAATTAAAATTGAGTGCACTATCTATATAGGATACAGTAATGCTCACAAAACATTTGGATGCACTACAATATAGAGCACATCGACAATATGGTGAGTTATCAGTAACACAGTCCAAGTGTCAGTGGCATGCAGTATATCTAAAGTTCAGCCTGAAGATGGAAGTTTGAACAATTAAAGTTTTTAAAAACATTCATTGTTCAGTTATTCCTGAGTTATTGCTGAGCATTACCACACCTTAACAGTACTGACATTTCAAAATGTTTATGACAATGAATATGAATGTGAATGTGAATATGAATATGACAGAGTTTTGAAAAGCTGTGCATTAGAATATAACACAAGATACCATTAGGTCCATATGTCAGGGTTTGTGTTTTACCTGCTTGTGGGACTTTATTTGGGGTTTTCTATTATGTGTTTTCCTTTTTTCTGTCCCCTCTTGGTCTGATTTCCATGTTAGTAGTCTATGTCTCTGTCTGCGTTCATGTCCTGTTTTACTTTGAAACCCGTCTGGTCTTGTATATTGTGTTCTATTTTACTTCCTGCCCTGATTGTTTCCAGCTGTGATCCCTTCCCACCTGTTGCCTGTTAATCATTTAGTCCTTGTCTACTTAAGTCCTGTCTTCACGTCTGTTCGTTGTGGTGACGTCCTGGTTCGTTCCCTGGTTGTTCCCTAGTTTGTGTCTCCCTGAATCTCTCGTGCCATCCTCCCAGGCCTGATGATTGTTTCCAGCCTGTGGAGGAAATTTTCTGTTCTCAGCCTGGAAGAATCTTTTGGACTGTGTACTCATTGGGAGTTGGCTAAACAAAGCCTGTTTGTGTTTCATCTGCCTGTCTCTGAGTCCTGCATAGTGGTCCACACCCGCACACCATGGCTTACCATGACACCATAAGGATTTGGACAATGATTATTATTTAACTTTTTTAAAACAATTTTTCCACTGTAGACCAGCACAGTGGATTTCTAATCAAACAATCAAGATATGACTGAAGAACAGATTTGCGCCTTTAACTCAAGGGGTATTAACAAAAGTAATGTACTAACTGTTAAGGAGTTACAGTGATTTTTATACAAAGTCCTCTATTTTCAGTGGCTCAAAATTAATTGGAAAAAATAGTGTGACTTTAATTATAAAGATTGTATTTAATAATTGGAAGAAAACTGTGCTAGTGTCCTAAAACCTATGGTCCTAACTGTGTAACAGTCAAAAACTCCAGTTTGCAATTAGTGTGTTATGTACAACTACAGGTACTGTATGTGTAGCACACATGAATGCAAATTTACCATGATTTCAATCCTTCACGTCCTCTCCATGACGTGCAGCACAAGCATAGGAGGATGTTCAGGAGCAGACTCATTCAAGCATGATGCACCGAAGAATGTCACAAGAAAATCTTCCTACCTGTGGTCATCAAACTCTATAATTCCTCCATGTGATGCCTTGACCACTTTCTTTTTATCGCCACATCTTGAACATATTGTATATAGTGTTTAACATTGCAGTTATGTTACATATTGCAGTTTATACATACAAGTTTATTATTTCAGTCTTCGTTTTCTGCTTTTTAAATTTATATTTTTTTATATATAAATGAGCATCTGTAATAAAATGCAATTTCCCCCTGGGATTATTATAGCATTCTGATTTTGATTCTGACACAACCTAATGCTTGAGTGCAACCATATTGCTGTATTTACTAAATGAGGAAAGTGCAGTAATTCTCACAAGATGATCAGTATACTATGCATTCCTTACATTTATCAACTACAAACTACTCCAGTGATGCCAGTGTTCCAGGTAAAGATGGTGCAGGGTCAGGCTCTGCTGCTGAGAAAGAAAAACCAAGTGAAATTTAGCCCACTGAGAATTCTCCATCATGTTCTCCCACTGACTTTGGAAAAAGACAGCAAAGCAGCAGATGAAGATTCGATTTAAGTTCTTCCTGTGGAGATAGTCTTGTTGAGGTTCCCTCAGTAGTCCGCGATGTTCTGCAAGTGCTTTTAGAATAATGTAAAGAAATCTGAACATTTTGTGTTTAACACGTCTCAGGCTAGATTTCTGTGTGAGAACAGAAGCAGCTTGTGCCCCAGTATTTCGTTATTACTATGTATGAAGCTTTATTTTCATTCATGATGATATTAAGTTGTCATAATAATGATTCAAATTTGATTGAAGATTATTTACATAAATCAGTTGGTTGTTAGCTAAGGACCAGAATTCCTGCTGTTTTCTTAAGAGTATAATTATTAAGACTAATGTTTATATAACTGCTTAGAACTGAACAACTTTAGAAATAAACAACAAACATTTAGTAACTCATCTGGTCTCTCTCACACACACACACACACACACACACGAGGCAAAGCAAACCAAAGAGTTCCAACAACTGCTGATGTTTTTGTTGCTGCTGTGGTTCACAGTAACAGATATTAACTAAAAATATCTCCCACAAATGGAGCAATGTTAATATGTCTGTAGACATTTTTCCATATACTTAAAGGTATTGAAATGGACTCGTAATTTAAAACTCAACTTTCCAAGGTAAACTGAAAAGAACACTGACTGGGAATTTTAATAGATTTTTGTTAGTGCAAATGTTTAATGTGTCTAACACATATTTGACGATGATATTGTGCGTGTATGTGTGTACACATATCTATGTTTTTATTGTGTTTTTGGGGGCGCAAATCTTTTTCCACAGTCATATTGCCTCAAATGTTGGACACTTGGTTAAAGGTTGGAGTAATACAGCATTGTCAGGGTTATGGTTAGGACTCTACTAAATTTTCAGAAAATGACAAGAAGTTATTGTAAATAAAACAGTGTGTGTGCAGTGTACTGCTCTGTGTACTTGTGTATTATGTGCCTGACTTATCCAGGTCATTTAGTACTGTTGTGTCACTATGCATGAATTTTATCTGTGACATGCTAGGGTGCTACAAATGAAAATTAGCTTTATGGTAATTGCAGTACAACACATCAAACAGTAAAAGTTCATATTTAATACCACATATGATTCCTTGCTGAATAAACAACAAAATAAAAATGTCACACAAAAAACATAGTTCTATAGCTCAGGAGGCTATGGCCACAACTTAACAATGGCAGTAAGATAAGAAAATCATCTCAAAGGAGCAACCTAAAATCAAAGTAAAATAACTTTTCTTTTTAAACTATAGTGATTAGAGTTGATAAGGCATATACTGTACATCAGGATCCACACTAGCTCAAGCCAACTGCTGTAAAGCAAGATGTACTTCACTATACCTATGGTTACAAATGTAAAGAGAGAGAGAGAAAAGTTTTCAGCGCTTTGCTTTGTTTCTTTTCTTCTTTCAATTAAGTTTGGATATATCGGATGCTGTAGCAGCAGTTACTCTACACAGGTATGAACTATAGTTCAACAACAAGGTCATAGATTGAAGACTTGCAAGATGGAGTCTCTTGTAATTGGGATCTTGTGAATCTAGTGAGAATCCAGCTGCCTTGTAAGACTAAACTGAAGGTAAAATTTATACAAAACTGTGGCACGATGTGTTGAGCAAGGTTAGCAATTTGAGTTTAACACTTATGCTTCTGAGAGAAGCAAATTAATGACTTCCAGGCACTTATTAAAGGTGCTGCGAGGTCTCTCCCTTTGGACATGTACAACTGAGAGGAGACTATTGGGCAGAAATTCAAAATGCAAAGGGATAACATATCCCACCTGACCTGTGAGCACTTGGGGCTCACAGAGAGCTGCAAGAAGTTGGTGGGGAATATAATGCATATTTTTCTCTGCTGACATTCTGCTATTGAGCCCCTAACTACAGGAATTAAATAAATACATAAATAAATGGGCAAACAACACCAACAAAATAGATATACTGGCTACTGAGTTAGCTGCATAAACAGCAAGAAAACATTCAAATACATGTGAAAAGAGCAAGATATCTATTTTTAATTAAACCCCATGCCACCTATCCTATAATGTAGTCAAACCAAACAGTTGCATACATATGCAGTCCTGGAAATTAGTTCAAAGATTATCAATGGCACAAATTGCATTCCGATTTGGATAACAAGCTCAGTAAAAAAAAAAAAAAAAGATTGATTTTTTTATTAACATTTTGCAACTTTCAAGGTTTTGAAAATAATTAAAATTACTATCTTTAATGTTTATGTAGCATATTGCTAGACTGTCCTTTGTCCAGGGGTGAGCTTTTGCTTATTAATATAGATAACAGCATAATTCCATGAAAAACAATAAACTTTAATCTACAGTTAAAGTGGGATCACACATGCTCTCTAAAGCCAAAGCCTGCTCACTTACAGTATCAAAAACAGAACATGTACAGGTGACCAAAGGAATAGCTAAGAGTATTTCACAGCACAAATATAATGAATGTACTGATGTCTGAATTTGGCCTAAGTTTTAAAGGGGTCCAGATGACTTTAGGTTTGTGTACCAAAAGCATACCTGATTAATAGAGGGTATTATTATTACTCACCTAACATAGACATGAAAAACCCTTGTAAAAAACATTGTAATCATTTGACACTTGGTGCTGCTCCTACTACTTTTCTTATTAAGATAATTTCAGTAGAGGCTTTACAGTAGAAAGTGTATCCATCTCCTCTGAAACCTCATACTATTTTTCATTTATGAACAGCAGATAATTGACTTTCATATTCTGATATTAAACCAGCCAGAGGCAGGGCATGTCTGTCCATGAGCTGTTTATGGAGTGGAGCGTGGCAGCTCTGCAGGGCAAGACAATGTTAGTAGCGTTGATGAATATTGCTCTATTATAGCTTTGGTGAGGAATCATTCAGGACCTAAAACTATTTTCCACCATTTCAAATCTCTGTATTACAAAACATGACGTCAGCTCAAAGCAGTGATGTTTGTTTGGAAGATGATTGTGAACAAATTAGTCTAAGCAACAGTGTATTAGAATTAGATAGGAGATCAACTTTTACTTAACTAATGGGTGAATAACACCACCACCAACAACAAGCTGCACTGTATGGTAATACAGTACAGTACATCTACTTGTCTTAAAATTTTTCTCATGCAATGAAGAGCCATGTCACTGGAGGTTTTCTCATTTATTCATTCATAAAAGTATTTTGGTGATTGATTTTATTAATTGTATTGTGTTGTCTTTGATCTATTATAGAATTGTGCATTTCAACATTAGTTAAAGCTTCATTTTTCATATAACAGGAAGCAATAGTGAAGCAAAATCAATTAGTTATACTTTGGCAGGTCAGTATCCAGTGTAACTTAAACACCAGTAATCCCACAATTCCTTTACCACTACGACACAAGAGTAAAAATGCCTGAAGTCATCTTATATTTATACAAACTATACCAATCAGGAGGGCGGCCATGGTGACCGAGACCAAGATGGCAGCTTAGTGTGGGAGCTCTGTACAACCGTGCTCAATTTAATCTAAACTCCCAAGCAAATAGCACTAACTTTGAAAGTTAAACCCCCCGTGCTGATATGCCAAAACCCCCTGCAACCAAACAAAGTGACATAACTACTCGGGGACTCAGAAGTACTAGTAAAATAACTCCACCAGGTACAACAGGTAATGTTAGCGGAGAAGCTAGCGCTGACAGTATGGCCGATGCGGCGAACGAGTTGAAGTTACTCCGGGCAGACTTTAGAGCAGAATTGAAGCTACTCCGGGCAGAGTTTGGAACAAAATTGGACAGCATGAATGCTTGTCTAAGTGATATAGCGAACTGGACATCTACACTGGAAAACAAGGTAACGGAAATAAAACGAGATGTTGCATCTAGTGCAGCACGTATGGATGAAGCTGACTGCCGTATAAGTGACACAGAAGATGCACTTAACGTACTTAACCCGGCTACCAAACGAATTGCCTATCTGGAATCCAAGATCGATGATCTTGAAAATAGGAGCAGAAGAAATAACCTCCGCTTGTTTGGCATACGTGAAGGAGCCGAGGGCCAACAGTCACTCTTTGATTTCATTAACGGCAAGCTGCCACAATGGCTGGGATTAAACCCTAAGAAAGCGCCCACTCTGGAGCTGGTGCACCATGTGCTGGCATCTGCGAAGCCCGGCCAGAGCAGAGCGATCATCATCCGCTCATGAGAAGGAGTTTGTCTATCGGGAATCAAGGCGTCGAGACATCGCCCACGACGGGGTTAAGCTCGCTTTTGTGCAACATCTCTCAGCAGAAATGGTTCGCATCCACCGGGGATTTA